>PVKS010002059.1:0-125420 GCA_004027875.1 Aplodontia rufa | reverse complement strand
AAGAGCACAAGAAGGAAAAGGCAAGGCCTTCAACTCCCCGCAGCCCTGTCATCTCATCCTAGCTGGAGCCTGATTGGACTGACCAGCATCTGCTGGGAGGGGGCATGGGTGGTAGGTGCTGAGGTTCCCTGTCCAGCCTGGTGGATCTTAGCAGAACCCGAGGTCCCGGTGCCTGCAGCACCAGAGGGACTGCCACCTCTTGCTCCAAGGGTAGTTCCAGATGACATATAATTATAATGCATTAAAATATACAAAATATCATGAAACACATCTAGATGCACTTTTTACTAAATAGAATTATACAATATACATTCTTTTACTTAGCCATAAAAACATTATGTTGTGGTGGGAGCGTTGGCTTTTGGTTATAGCACTTGCCTGGCATTTGCAACGATCCAGGTTCAAACCCCAGCCTTACATACAAAATTAATCAGAGCAATAAAAACGGATGTAAAAACAAATAAAATTCATTTTCTCTCTCTCTTGCTCCTTCTCTCACACTCTCCCTTTTTTAAAAAAGATTTGATATTAAAATGCTGCACTTCCAAATGCTTTCGGTCTCTTTCACAAGTCTGGGAAACACATTTGTACAACAAACTAAGTACTACTGTTCCAAAATACAGAACAGTGTGTCTAACAACCAAAAGAGATCACTTTCAGAAGTTTTGTTTTGACCATGGATTTCTGATTCAGAGTTTTTTGACTGTAATTGAAGTAATTATAACTCTAAAATTTCTACAAGTTTACTACTCTAGTTGGATTTACCCAGTTTCTTTATTTTCTTGCTATGTATAAACTGTGTTATTTAATACAGAATGTTAAAGAACAGTTTATTCGAAACAATATTGAAATCATAAATTTTAAGTCAAAATAATTCAGCGAAAAAAATAACTCCTATAAAACAATGCGGCCATGAATGTGTTAATAAAAACATGAGAAATACTGTGCACACATGTGAAAAATTCCGCTTCATGATAGGTAAAGTTTTGATTTATCTTTTAAAAATTGGAAATATTTCAGTACTTTAATAGTGAAGAAACCAGTTGAAATTTTAGCTTTGGGAGAGTTCTGTGAACAAAGTCGGAACAGAGTGGGAATTGTGGAGAGATGCTTTTCCTACTTCAGCACTGGTTCTCTAAAGAACTTGGTAACACAGTGCTGGACTCCACCCCAAAGCTTTCTGCTGCTAGGAAGGTGAACCCATTTGTGCCCTCGTAACCAGATCCCACAGGGTCTGATGCTGCTAGTCCAGGAACCACACTTTGATCACCACCGTGTTAGAGGAAGCAGGTGGGCTAGGCAGAGGATTGCAGAGATTGTAGGGAAAGGGTTTAACACCTGACTAAAACACAGGCAAAGGGGATGCAAGGGGAAGACTTTTCAGAGGCCAGTATCATTTTTAACTGATGACATGAGGGACTGTTGCAAATTTATTCTTGCTTCTTTTTAATCTAAATTATCTGTGCTTAAATATTGTCAAAAGCATTTTATTCCTGGACTTAACACTGACCTAACTTAGCCACTGATGAACAAGCGCAAGCATATTCTCTTTGGATTTTGCTGGATATGAGCTCTTACACACAGGTCACACTACTGGGGTACTAGCTAATGCCCCTGAGGCTGAGCAGTCCTTCTTTTAAATCAGACTTTCCACTTGAAGTTTTTATTGTTTTCTCATAACATGGGAAGAATCACACATACACAAGATTGTGTGAAGTTTGACTCAATACAAGGAAAATATAAATCAAACAATTTAATGTGCCTGATAGATGCTGGAGTGGCTGTGGGAAAAGAGGAACACTGTGACATTGTTGATGGGACTTTGAACTGGTTCAGCCACTATGGAAAGCAGTGTGGAGAATGCTCAAAAAATTAAGGATGGAACCACCTTATGACCCAGCTATCCCACTCCTGGGGATTTTCCCTAAAGAATTAGAATCAGCATATTATATTGATATGGCTTCCTCAATGTTTGTAGCAGTTCAATTTACTATAGCTAGACTATGGAACCAACCCAGATGCCCCTCATTTGACAAGTGGATACAAAAACTATGGTACATATATACAATGGAATATTACTCAGCCATTAGAAAAGATGATATTATGGCTTTTGAGATCAAATGGATGGAGATGCAAAGAATTATGCTAAGTGAAGTATCCCCATCTCAGAGACTCAAGGGCCGAATGGTTTCTTTCATATGTGGAAGCTAGAATACATGGGAAAGCAGTAGGTTAAACGGCTAAACCTATAATAACCTCAAATTGTATGATTGTCAGCATAATAGGGGGATGGCACCCTAGGATACTGGGAGGCATGGGGGAGGGGTGGGGGGAGGGTATTTGAAGATCTCCTAGGATACTGGAGAGTGGGAATATAGGGGAACCATCTCAGAAGCAGAGGTTATTCCTCCACGAGATACCCATTTTATGCAAGAGTTCTTCTGGGGGTAAGTGCAACAGGTGAAACTCAAGGTGGTCATCCATGTTTGGGCATTACCCCTGGATAACTATGTATACATTGGTTATTGATGGTTTGATGATGTTTCCCTCCCATTTGTATCTCTATATACTCTTAATAAAAAAAGTTTAGAAAAATTCTTTAATAAACTGTAACTATTAATTAGTGAATAATTCTCAAAGTCATTGAATTGGCTTGTGTAACTCTTCAAATAGCCCCCTTGGCTAAAGCTCTACTAAGAGTAGTTATCGCTGAGGTGGAACAGTATGCCTGTGTGGAATATGGATCTACCTCATATCTTTGGTCAAACTGCTTGAAATCTGTGTCTCTCATAATTCCATTATTGTTTTCTGTTGTTAGCAGGTAACATTCTAATTTTCCATGATGAAGTTCAAGAAAATTTTAAAAACTATACAGAAAAATCAGATAGGAGTCTTCCAACTATCAGAGATTGGGAATATGTAATTGTAACATAATTTAAGAAAAAAACATGATAAAAGGCTGAGATTATGAAATATTGGTTGCATATGAAAAACAATCTCCTAAGTCTTATACTTAATTTGGAAAAAATATTATCTGAGCAGCTCTGATAAAAATAGTTCCATGACTGTGGCCAGGGAAATTAGCTCTGATAAGGCTTATCTGATGTGTCCCTGTAACTGGTGAAGCTGGGACTCAGTCAGGCTGGGCTGTGGTGACTGAACTTCCCGATGTGGAGGTAAGGGAAAATGAACTTGAAAAACATGGCCCCACTCCAGACTCAGCCTCAGAAGCTCTAAGGCAGGATGCCTGCATGTATTATGGCAGGGACATGCAGGGTCCCTCAAAATTGCATGACATTAGAGAAAGGCTATCTAATGCAGTGGGTACACTGCTACCTGCTAAACCGTGGGACAGGAGTTGGGCTCACTACTTCAAGTCTCTTATTATTTTTTTCGATCCTTTACCACATTCCTAAGAATGGAAGTTGGGATGTACTCATGCTCTCCATTTTCACCTGCAAATTCAAGGAGTTCTCTCTTGTATTTACCTGACTTACTGCTAGCAGAAGTCGAGGAAGGTCTAGCTGAGTCTCCAGGGCTGGCAGTGGTGGAGGCAGCTGCAGACATTCGTGTGGTCCCTGGAAATAAGAACCAATGCATTGGGCGTCGGTGGGGATGTGTGTTATTTCCTCTGTGTGAGTATTTAGTAGTCTCTAGAATAAAAGAAAATGAAGGATATATTCCCTTCATCTTTCCTTACTCCAGCAACATAATCCTTGTTAGTCTGATTTTACAGAGGAGCATCTGCAGGAGGTCACAGATGGGAGCTCCTGAAACACCATGTCCAACCTTGTGGACCTTACCTGAATCTGTGGCTCCAGTGTCTGTTTCTCTGGGGGTACTACCACCTCGAGCTTCAGGAGTTGCTCCAGACGATGCTCCCCGTGTGCCTGATGTTTATAGGGGGGAAATGTCAGCTTAAGAAAAATCAAAAAAGACTTTCTTTATGAATATGAACTGAAATATACTTTTTTGCCTTTATAATAATGGATGCATCTACCTGGTCAACTTCATTGATTGATACCTCAAGATCTTGTTGAAGGTAAACTGATATAAATATTATAACTGTTGCAACGTATGGATTCCATTATGATAGTTACTATTAATAATACATAATAATCATATTGATAATTCTAGGTTCAACATCAAAAGTCTTGTCTCTGTTCATCAGAATTGTCGTATGATCCAGTTTTCAACTTTCCCCCTCTTGATTGCTACCTTACTTATTCATTGTATTCTCTATCTACAAGGTTGTTAATCTCATCCTTCCCTGATTAAATTGGGTGAAACCAGTTATATGCCCTATAGTTTTAGCTTTATTTCAGTCCTTCCAAAAATACATTAAATACCACACATGTAATTGTTGATATATTTCTGATATTCTGGAGATCTGGCATCATCTAAATAATAATGGTCAGATTCCCCAGGAAACTATGTCCAAGTCTAGGTTTTGAGCAAGCAGCTTACATGACTACTGCCTGTATTTCATGAAGCTTATGCTCCTTCAGTACCTGTTCTTTCAGATGTGTAGTCACCAGCAGACACAGTGGTGGCTGAGTCAGTTCCTCTTCTGGTTGCTAATGGGAAGAAGAATGGTGCTTAATATATAGACTGCTAGGAATAAAACACTCTTGCCTGACTACTTCATAGTTTTATTCCAGTCATTAATTCTTTTATTATTCTCCATTATTTCTATTCCTTGATCTCATGCTTGGACTCAGGAAACTTGACACATCTTCCATTGGACCCTGCCACAGTCCCTAAGGAGGTTCAGTCTTACGGGCTGGGCTCTCAGCGCTGGTGGCTCCAGTGCCTGATAGCCCAGTTGTGGTCCCCCTGCCTGCTCCAGTGGTCACTCCCAGGGAATCTCTTGTTGTGCCTGATAAACACAGTAGCAATGGTTGCAATGTATGCTAGCTCCTCTGAAGGAGGAATTTGGAAGATCAAGACAAAATTTCAATCTTTTTGCACGTCTTCATAATTTATCCAACAGCCTCTATGCTTTGATATCTGTACCCATTAAATAGGCACTAAGTGTACATCCTGGCTTACCTGAGCTTCCTGGGCTTATAGCTCCAGTGATGAGCTCTCTCAATTGCTACCCACCTCCCAACTAGGTGTTAGTGCAGTTGGGGCCCCTGATTCTCCTAATGAAAAATAGCACTGAAAATTGCCTTCGGCATAAATCAAATAATATATCCTCATCAATATCCTCCTTTAGCAGTTAACCACCTTTGTTTAATGTGAAGAAAAGGGCTACATCCTATGAGTCACCCATTTGGTCAATAGAAAAATGCCAAACCGTAGTCCTCTAGCTCTCATTTTATACCATAACTGGTCTTTCTCAAGTGATTTGTGGTGAAGTACCATAAATGCAGATGTAAATTTTAAATAAATAAAACCGTATTAGTATACCAGCCATTATTTAGCAGTTTATGGATTATGGTGTTAAAAATACAACATTTCCAAATTTCTTGTTCAGTTTTCCTTCTTATCACAGCACCAGCCTTCAGGAAATAGTCCCAGGCCACACATTTGTGTGCCAAATTCTGAGTAGCCCTGCTCCAAAGCGTTGTATTTACTGTCTGATAACCAGAAAAGATTACTGCTTGAGATCTCATTATTACCCATGCATTTGTGATTTTTTTATGTGACTGCAAACTAACTGGATAGAAAAGCTTCAATAAATTTACTGATCTAAGTGGAATTATCCATATTTTACCTGCTATATTTAAATTTTAACTCCCCAGCAAGGGATATTAATATAAAAAATAGCATATTAATAACACTGTTACAAGTTTTAAATCAAAACAATAGCTAAGCCCAAATACATGTAGGAAAAACAAAACCAAGCACCAATTCATTAATAAATCCATAAACGGAAATCCAGTGCATTCATGAGCAAAATGCCTCTTAATGTTAACAAAGTTCTGATATATCATAAAAGCAATGCCAACTATTTAAGTATTTTAAGTAGCAGAGAGCAAGAATGAGCTTTGGGAATATTCTAACCACATGATGTTTATTTAAGTGCAAACTGGGAAGGGAATTGAAGAAGATTAGAAATTGTTTAAAAAAAAAAGTTGTTCTCTAACTTGAATATCAATTCCCTAAAATATCTGTTAATACCATGTGCTGAATTCTATTCTGATACTTTCTGATTCTAGGATGCTGAACCCCCAAAACCCCAATGGTAACAAATTCCCACAGGATTCCAATGCTGCTGGTCCAAGAACCACACTTTGAGGACCATATTTTTAGAGGAAGTGGGTGTACCAGGCAGAAGATAGCAGAGACAAGGCAAAAGATGTTTGAGACCTCAATAAAATATAAGCTAAGGGAAAGCAAGGAGAAGATGCTTCAGAGTTCTGTAGAATTTGTAACTGGTGGCATCAGAAGGACAATCACAAATTTAGATGAGTTTGTTTTAAATCTAAATTATCTATGCTTAAATATTGTCAATGATATTTTATTCCTGGACCTAACTGACCTAATTCAGTAAATGACGAACAGGTTCAAGCACATTCTCCTTGGTTTTGTTGGATATGAGCTCTGACACAGGACATAGGACTGGGGGACCAGCCATTGCCCAAGAGGCTCAACGATCTGTGCTCTATCCCTGCCTTGCCAACTTGGAGACTTTTTTGGGGGAACAATGACACATAAACACAACAGTGATAAGAATGACTACATTGTAATGAAAACACTTAAGTAAATTGCCATAAATATACATATCATTGTTTTATGTAACCACAATATAAATTGTGGAGTATTTCCCAGTCATCCAACTGATCTGTATAATTCTTAAATTGGCCCCTTTATCTAAGGTTCTATTCATTAGGGTTATTATTAAAGTGAAACCCAGGACTGATGGTATAGAATATAGAATTTGCCTTGTTGCTTTGTTTCACTTGACTGGAAGCTATGTCATTTGTAATTACCTGGTGACTTTCTAATTATCCCAAATTAAGGTCAAAAAATATAAAAATATAAAATTTCATGGTAACTTCCAATTATCAGGTAGTGGAAGTACATAATTTAACACGAACCACTTTAAGAAAGCAGAACATGGACTGCATATGTAGCTCAGCAGTAGAGCTCTTGCCTGGCATGCATGAGGACCCAGGTTCAACCCACATGCCACATACACAGACAACTAAGTTGAGGGAAATTAAAAACCAGATGAAAAAATAAAAATCATTCTCTGTCTCTCTCTCTCTCTAAAAGAAAGCAAAACATGTTAAAATAATAAAGACACTACATCTTAATTACATATGTGAATAATCACCTAAGCCTGATATCTGATTTGAAATAATTATATCCTGGACAGCTTTACCTGAACCAGTGAGTTGGCTGCAACCAGCATAATTTGCTCTGAACTGAGTTTACCTGAGGTGCCCCCAGGACTGGTGAAGCTGGGGCTCAGTCCTGCTCTGGTGCCTGCACTTCCAGCTGTGGAGGTGATGGGAACTGAACTTCCAGCAGTGCCTAAGAAAAACCAAAGGAAATTCTCACCTTTCAAAAGAAACCATCAATAAAATTGTAATCTTTGATGAAGTGGTACAGACTATGGAATGCTGTTCTTTGCATTCAAAATATCTTTAATTTTCATTTCTACTTCTCCGTTTCCATTTTAATCGTTCCACAAATTGATCGTAACATTTTAAACAACTTAGCACCCTTCAGTGAAGTTAATTTTCTTTGTAAATAAGACTGCTTCATGACTACTTTAATGTTCACATACTTGACTTAGTACATATTGAAAACAACTGAGGCTTTAAAATATATAAAAGCATTGGCCTTCTTTCTAGGGTTATACATTCAATGGGTCTGCAAAGGAAAACTCCAAATTTTTCTATAGTCAATTCTAATTTATAGCCAGCATAGGAAACCATAGCCTCACTCCAGATTCGCAACCTCAGAAGTTCCAGGGCAGGGCGCCTGCAACTATTAAGGTGCATAGGCAGCTACAGGGACTTTCACGATTGCCTATGATTACAGAAAGACCATCTAATTCATTCCAATCATGCCACTGCTACTTGCTGAACTATTTATTGGTTAGGAATTTGGCTCCCTATCTACAGTCTCTATTCACCACACTCCTGGAAATAGGAATGAAGTCATGATTACATTCTCCATTTTACACCTATAACTCATGGACTTCTTCATACTTACGTACCTGATTGACTGCTAGCAGAGGTTGAGGAAGGGCTAGCTGAGTCTCCAGAGCTGACACTGGTGGAGCCTTCAGATACTCCTGTTGTCCCTGGAAACAAAACGATGCATGTGAGGATGCCTGTTATTACTGCAACCCTGTAAGTAACTGTGTTTCTCCAAAATTAAAAAAAAAAAAAGAAGGATATGACCCCTTCAACCTTCCTAGGCCAGCATTCTAATCCCAGTAAGGGCCTCACTATTCAGACCTGCATCTGCTACAGGAGAGCATAGATGGGAGCTCCTGATGTAGCACAACCTAACAAGTATGTTTTACCTGAACCTGTGGTTCCAGTGCCCGCTTCTCCAGGGGTACTGCCAACTCGAGCTTCAGGAGTTGCTCCAGATGATGCCCCAGGTGTGCCTGATGTTTATTGAGAGGGGGAAATGTCAGCTCAAGAAAACCTAAAGGAAAATCCTCCTGATGAATATGTCCTAAAATATGTTTTCTTGTTCTTCAAAATAATGACTATCCGGGGCTGGAGCGGTGGCTTAGCAGTTATGGCGTTTGCCTGGTATGTGCAAGGACACAAGTTCAAACCCCAGCAGCACATATGCAACAAAGTGTTGGAGCAACAAAAGCCACATGAAAAATTAAATAAAACTGATTCTCGCTCTGTGTGTCTCTCTCCCTCTCTAAAAAAAAAAAAAAAAGTGGCTACCTGTGCTGTAAATTTTCTGAAAGTAAATCAGGTAACTCTGGTAATGTACTGATCCATTAAGATAATTGTGCTTATTAAAATATAATAATCACATGAAAAATTTATATTTTAACTTTTATGTTCCTGTCTCCATTTACTAGATTTTCTTACATTCTAAATTTCAACTTTCCCCTTCTTGATGGCTGTCTTATTTATTCTTTGTCATCTACATCTGCATCGTTGTTCATCTCACCCTTTCCCAATTGACATTGGGTAAGATCAGTTATATTACCCAATTATTTCCCTTTCTCAGCCATTCATTTATTATATAAGACAGCTAATCTTATTAATGTATTTGTGATCTTCTACAGATTTGGCATCACCTAAATAATAATGATCAGATTCCCCAAGAAGCCCTCTCTCTGACTAAATTTTAATACCAAAGCTCACTTGACTACTGCCTGGATTTCCGCTACTTATGTTCCTCATTACCTGTTATTCCAGATGTGTTTTCACCAGAAGAGACAGCGGTGGACTCATCTGCTCTTCCACTTGTTGCTAATGGCAAAATGAATGGAGCTTAATGAATAGAGCTAGGAGTGCAACACTCTTGCAAGGACACTTCGTAGTTTTATTCTAGTCATTAGTTCCCTCAGCATTCTTATATGGTTACCTTCTTCATCTCATTCTCATACTCAGAGATCTTGACAAATATTGCCACAGACCCACCACAGCCCCACAGGAGGCTCTGTCTTTACCTGCTGTGGTCCGAGCTCTGGTGATCCCAGTGGTGGCTGCTATATGTGTGCTGCCCCTGACTGTTCCTGAGGTCACTTCCTGTGACTCTCCTGTTGTACCTGATAAACACAGGGACAGCGCTTTCAGCATAGGCTAGTTCCTCTGAAGAAGGCAATTAGAAGATCAAGACAAAATTTCAATCTTTTTGTATATTTTCATCATTTATCAAATAGCCTACAGGCTCTGACATTTGTGCCCATTTGTAAGTACTAAGTGCATGCCCTGACTTACCTGAGCTTCCTGGGCTTGTAGCTCCAGTGCTGGGTTCCCTGGTTGTGCTGCCCTCCTCCCCACTAGGTGTTGGTGCAATTGGGCTTCCTGTTTCCACTGATAATAAATAAACAAACAAACAAACATCAAACCAAACTCCAGCATTTCAAGTTGCCTTAGGAATAAATAAAAATATTTAACTTCATAAACATCTGAGGCAGGAACATGTTCCACCCATTTATGTGATGTGGTTAAGTGATCCCATTGATCTCTACCAGGTGACAGAGCCCCACTCAAGCACTGTGACCCTCACTGTGCACTCTGCCAGCACTCCCAAATGATCTGTGATGGACCCATTTGCAGTGTCCCAGCATATGATAGATGAATGCTTAGAAAAATGCCGTAATATAAATTCAGATGTGAAATTAAAAGAAGACCATATAACACACAAACCTTCATTCAACAGTTAAACCTACTGTAAAAGGCTCCATTTTCAAGTGCTTGTCACGTGTCTCACTTTTCACCACCTCAAAGATTTCTAACAAACAGTCTGGAGTCACCACTTCCAGATCTAACTTGAGGTAACCCTGTTAAAAATCACCATACCTGGGGCTGGAGCGGTGGTTCCGCGGTTATGGTGCTTGCCCCAGCCTGCACAAGTACACGGGTTCAAACCCCAGCAACCCACATACACAACTAAGTGTCAGCAATGAAAGCCATGTGAAAAACTCAATAAAAATCGATTCTCCCTGTTTCTCTCTCTCTCACTGTCCTTCTCTCTCTTTAAAAAAAAATCACCATACCTAAATGTCTGGTAACCCAAAGAGATCACATTTGACATGACATTTTTACTCAAGTAATTCTGGTTCAAATTTTTGTGAATGGAAACCAAATGGTCATCACTCTAAAATCTTAATAATTTTATTGATGTAATTGGAGTGACCTAGTTTCTTTATTTTCCTACCTGGTATAAACCATGTCATTTAACACAGTAATTTGAATGTAAGCAACAGCTTATTCAACATACCATTCAAGTCATTCATTTTAAATTAAAACAATAGCTAAGCAAAAATAAGAGTGGGGAAAACACAATGAGGCTATGGATTTGTTAATAATAGTATGAAGAAAAATCTTGTGAATTCATGAGAAAAATGCCTCTTAATGGTAAGTAAAGTTTTATCTTAATAGCAATCCGAACTATTGAGGAATTTTAAGTAATGCAGAGACTCCATGATCATTAAAATTTGGCAAAGTCCTGACTGGAGTGCAAACAAGGAGGGAAGTTGGAAAAGAGTGGATATTGTGGAGAGGGGAATTTTCAAATGTGAGCATCAATTTCCTAAAAAACTCGTTAACACTCTCTGTTGGGCTCCACTCCAGTATTTTCTGCTTCTAGGTAGGTGGACCCAGAAATGTGCCCTTCTAACAAGAAGATCCCACAGGATTCTCATGCTGCTGGTTCAGGAACCACACTTTGCACCATGGTGTTAGAGGAAGCAGGTGAGCTAGGCAGAGGACTGCAGAGACTGTGGGGAAAGGATTTAACACCTGAATGAAACACAGGCAAAGGGAATGCAAGGGGAAGACACTTCAGAGGCCCGTATCATTTTCAACTGATGACATGAGGGACTGTTGCAAATTTAGTCTTGCTTATTTTTTAATCTAAATTATCTATGCTTAAATATTGTCAAAAATATTTCATTCCTCAGGGCTGGAGCTGTGGCTCAGAAGTTGCAGCGCTTCCCTGGCTTGTGCAAAACCATGAGTTCAATCCCCAGCATCACATACACAACAAAGTGTTGGAGCAGTGAAAGCTGCACGAAAAGCTAAATGAAATTGATTCTTTCTCTCTTTCTCTCACTGTCGCTCTCTCCTTAAAACAGAAAAAAAATTCATTCCTGAACCTAACTCAAACAATACTGAGCAAATGATAAACAAGTTTGTACAAGCATTTCCTCTATGGCTTTTGTTGGATGTGAGCTATTGACACAGGTCACAGAACTATGAGGGGGGAGGCAGCTAGTGTCCAATAGGCTCAGCAGTCTGTGCTGGCCCCTGCCTGCCAGCTTGAGACCACTATTATTTTCTCATCAGATGTGAATAATGACACATAATCTCAAGGGTGGTAAGGCTGACTAAATCACAACGAATATACCTGAGAGTAAATAAGACATTTTAATATGCCATAAAAGTATATTATTAACTTTTTATTTAACTACAAATATTAAATATGGAATATTTCCCAAAAGCATCCAATTGGCCTGTATTACTCTTATACTTGGCCCCTGTAGCTAAAGTCCTTCTCAGCATAGAGTACCCAGGACTGCCTGTGTAGAATAGAGGATCTGCTTCATATGTTGGTTACACCTGCTGGAAAGCTGTGTCTCTTGTTATTCCATTGCTGACTCCTGCTATTATATCTACTGATATTCTAGTTCTTTCTGATGAAGGTCAAAAAAAATGCAAAAACCTGGCTAAAAATAATTGCATGGGGGTTACCAATTGTCAGGTAATGAGAGCATATCATTTTAACATGATATGTTTTACAAAAGCAACTTGATGATAGTCTACACATTTTAATTATACATGAAGAATAATCACAAGTCTGATCATTGATTTGTAAAAATATTGTGTTGATCAGCACTGCTTAAAATCAGTTTCTTGGCTGCAGCCAGTATAATTTGCTCTGAATTGAGTTCACCTGATTAGTTCCCAGACTTCTGATGCTGAGACTTCTCCATTTTGGTTTCAATATTTCCAAAAATTTATCATCATATCATTTATGACTTAGAATTATTTAGCGAGGTAAATTATTGTGGCTTGCAAATAAGAGTGCTTATTATGAACTTCATTATGGTTCACATACTTGAGCTAGGGTGCATATTGGAACCAACTGAGACTTCAGAATATATGGTTGTACATTCAATAATAAAGTCCAAGGTTTTATATTCAATAATTCAATAAAGGAAAAAATACAAAATTGTCTGTACTTGATTCTAATTTGTAGTCAGCTTATCAAACCAAGGTCCCACTTCAGTCTTTCAGGATCAGAGGCCCCAGGGCAGGGTTCCCAAATTATATGGCCCGTAGGCACACACAGGGACTCTCACAAGTTCATAAGATTAAACATAAAGACCATCTAATTTACTTAGCACACTCCTACTTGAAAAAACATGGTTGATGAGGAATTGGGTCCAATATCTCAAGTCTCTTCCTAGTTCTCTCCATTCTTCACCACAATAGAGAGTATAGAAACTAGGATATGCTGATAATCTTCATTTTATACTTGCAAACTCATGGACTTCTCCCTGTCACTTACATGATTTGCTGCTAGTAGAGGTCAAGGACGTTCTAACCGTGTCTCCAGGGCTGGCAGTGGTAATGGCAGCTGCAGACACAACAGTGGTCCCTGGGATTAAGACATTGAACAGGGTAGGGGGTGCATGTTGTTTCTGACCTCCATATGTGTATTTGGGTGTCTCCAGAATAAAAAGAGGGGAATAAAAAAAGGATATGATCCCTACAACATGCCTAGGCCACAATCCAATCCTCGTATGGGCCTCATTTTACAGAACTGCATCTGCTGTAGGGCAGCATGGACAGTAACTACGGATGCATCACATCGAATCTGTTGGAACTTACCTGAAATTGTGGCTCCAGTGCTCGTTTTTCCAGTGGTACTGTGACCTCGAGCTTCAGGGGTTGCTCTTGATGATGCTCCAGGTGAGCCTAATATTGATCAGGGAAAAACATCAGCATAAAAATATTTAAAAGAGGTACTTCTTGTGAAAGTAAACTGAAATATATTTTCTTTTGACTTTAAAGGAATGCATGCATCTATTCTATGAATTTCATAGATACCTTAAGCTTTTTTCTAGGAAATAAGATAAATCAGCAAACTCTGATAATGTACTGACTTCATTAAAACACTCATTATTAATAAAATATAACAATCATGTAGAAAACTTATGGTTAAACATCGAAGTCCTTGTCTCTTGTTAGAATTCTGTTACGACCCAGTTTGCAACTCTCCCCTTCTTCATGGCTTCCCAGTTTTTCCCTACTTTCCATGGAGTTTCTAATACAATGGTAGGTATGCAACAAATGCCTAATAGTCTATTTCTGATCTTCTGGATACTTGGCATCATACAATAACAGTGATGAGATTCCCAGAAGCCCCGTCTCTGACTAGGTTTTGCGCTAACAGCTCTCAGGTCTACTGCTTCTGCACTACCTATTCTTCCAGGTGTGATTTTACCAGCAGAGGCAGTGGTATAAGTATCTGCTCTTCTACTTGTTGCTAATGGGAAGAAGAATGTGGCATAAAGCATGTAGTCTAGGAAGCAAACACTCTTCGAAGTTCTTCCTAGTTTTTTTCTGGTTATTATTTCCTTCAATATTCCCCACGGTTACCTTTCATTTATCTCATTCTCACACTCAGGGATCTTTCCAAAACTGTGTTACACCCCACCTCAGTCCCGTAAGGAGTCTCTCACTTACCCGCTGGGCTCCCAGCACTGGTGACCCGAGTGCCCGATGGTCCAGGTGTGCTCCCCGTGCCTGCTCCTGACGTTGCTTCCTGTGGCTCAGCTGTTGTACCTGATAAACATACCAGCAGTGCTTGCAACATGTGCCAGTTCCTCAGAAGGAGGAGATATCAAGATCAATACGAAATTTTAATCTTTTAATACATTTTCATCATTTATCAAATAGCTTACATGCTTTGATGATTTAAACCCGTTTTCACATTAGCACCTGTTTTAAGTGCACATCTTGACGTACCTGAGCTTCCTGGGCTTGTAGCTCTGGTGCTTGGTTCCCAGGCTGTGCTGCTTTCCTCCCCACTAGAAGTTGATTGAAAAGGGTCTCCTGTTCCTACTGATAAAAACAGCATTTCAAATTGCCTTACACGTAAAAATTGCCCAGTTTCTCTTTCTGCTATTTATAAACTACATTGGCTATCCATTACTTTAATGTAAAAAGAAAAGACAATTCAAAATACTGTTTAGTCATACATTTTAAATCAAAATAATAGGTAATCAAAAGAAGTATCGATAAAAACACAATATACCCATGGATTTGTTAATAAAAGGATGAAGAGAAGTCCTGTGCATTCATTTTTTTAACCTCATAAACTTCCTCTAACTCATATTTCTCAACTTCAGTGGTAAAAGATCAATTTCTATTGTTTCCCACCGATGCTAGAGGGAGTCTTTTAAAAAATACCTAGTATTATGTATAACTACATTGCACACATAAAAACAAAAGATACCATGAAATAAATCTTGATGTAAAACTTAAATAAGATCATATAACATACACGTCTTGATTGAGCTGTTAAAATAGTGTGGTGCTAACATGCTATATGTGCAAATGCTTAGCCTGTTCACTCAGTCTGGGAGTCACACATTTGGGCACCAAACTCAGTAGCCCTGCTCTAAATCACTGGACTTACTGTCTGATAGACAAGAGAGATCACCTACAGAGATGCCATTGTTACCTTGTAATAGATATGGAAAACTACCAGAAGCCATTACCAGGCAGCAAACCCCCCTACTCCCTGTTTTGAAATCTACAGACTCAGTTTCTTATAGGAACCTACTTCCTAGGGCCCTTATTAGAGGATCCCCACCCTACCGAGAAACTCAGTTTAATCCCTACCTACTGAAAAATCAAGCTTAACCAGAAAACTCAAACCTTGGCTCCTTCTCCCCTCATTCCCTCCATATCTACCCTAAGCTGTAAGTGGCAGGTGGGTCCCAGACTCATACTAGGCCCTACTCTGCAGGTTTCTCCCTAACAAACCTATGCTACTGTTGAGCCACTGCTCTCCTCTCTCTTTCCTTCGTTTTGTCTGTTTTTTTACACCTTTTAATTCTGATTCAGATTTTTGTGAATATAAACTAAATGGTTATTACTCTAAAATTTTTAGTAAGTATACTGATCCAATTGGAATTGCCCAGTTTCTCTTTCTCCTGTTTATAAACTACATTGGCTATCCATTATTTTAATGTAAAAAAAAAAGACAATTCAAAACACTGTTTAGTCATACATTTTAAATCAAAATAATAGGTAATCAAAAGAAGTATAGATAAAAACACAATAGACCCATGGATTTGTTAATAAAAGGATGAAGCGAAGTCCTGTGCATTCATAAGAAAAATGCCTCTTTGTGGTAAATAAGTTTTGCTTTATCTTAAGAGCAATAAGAAGTATTCAAGTGCTTTAAATGGTGCAGAGACTGGATGATATCTGAACTTTGGAAACATCATTCTGACCTGATATCTACTGGAGTTTAACCTGGGAGGGAAGTTGGGAGAGTAGGAATTATGGAGAACTGCTTCTCTAATTTGAGCACTGATTAAAACACACACATACACACACACACACCATCACTTTCCGATTCTAGGCAAGTGAACCCCAGAAAATTGCCTTTGTAACAAGATCACACAGCATTATAACACTGCTGGTCCAGGAACCACACTTTGAGCACCATAGTGAGAGAGGAAGAAGGTGAGCTAGGCAGAGGACGGCAGGAACTGGGAGCAAAGGGTTTAATACCTGAGTGAAACACAGATAAAGGGGATGCAAAAAAAAGACACTTCACAGGCCCTTATCATTTTCAACTGATGACCTGAAGGACAGTTGCAAATTTAGTCTTGTTTCTTTTCATCCTAACTGAACCTGCTTGAATAGTATCAATAAAATATTTTACTCCTGGATCTAACAGTGATTGAATTTACTCAAAGATGCACAAGCACAAGTATATTCTCCTTAGTTTTTGTTGGACTGAAGTTCTGGACACAGGTCATGGAGTGTGGGGGTGCCACCTATGCCCTTGAAGCTACATAGTGCTCTTCTAAATCAGACTTGCCCCTGTGGATATTTTAATTATTTTCTCATGTCATGGGAAGAATGATATAAACACAAAGTTGTCAAGTTTGACTCAATCAGAAAGAAAATATTTGGAAGTTAATCAGACAGTGTGCCTTAAAAGTATACCATTGGGGCTGGAGCGGTGGCACAATGGTTACGGCACTTGCCTGGCATGCGCAAGTACATGGGTTCAAACCCCAGCAACCCACGTACACAGCTAAGTGTTGGAGCACTGAAAGCCATGTGAAAAACTCAATAAAAATTGATTCTCTCTCTCTCTCTCTCTCACTGTCCTTCTCTCTTTAAAAAAAAAAAAACAGCATATCATTAATATTTTCTCTTGCTGCAATATCGTTGAATATCTCTCAGTGTCATCAAATTGACCTGTATAACTCTTCAACTGGCTGCTCTAAGGCTCTGCTCAGAGTAGTGTTATTACTGAGGTGAAATAGGACTGCCTCTATGGGATATAGGATCTGTTTTACATCTTTGGTTAACCTGCTTGAAAGTTATGTCTCTCCGAATTCCATTGTTGCTTCCTGCTGTTATACCAGGTAATATTCTAATTGTCCTGGACGAAGTTCAGAAAAATTTTAAAACCATGATACAAAACTGGATGGGGGTTTTTAAAAATCAGACAGTGGGAATAGGTAATTGTAATGTAATTTAAGAAAGCAGCTTGATAAAAAGCTAAAGATATTAAATGGTAATTGCATCTGAAGAACTATCTCCTAAGTCTTACATTGAATTTGGAAAAAATACTGCCTGAGCAGCAGTGATGAAAATAACTTCTTGGCTGCAGCCAGTGAAATTAGCCCAGAAATAATGTACCTGATGTGACCCCAGGACTGGTGAAGCTGGGGCTCAGCACTGCTGTGGTCCCTGCACTTCCAGCTGTGGATGTGATAGGAACTGAAATTCCAGTAGTACCTGAAAAAAAAAAGAACATCTCAGCTGAAGTCTATTTGGACATTATTACCAATGGTTGATCTAACTGCCGAATCACTTCTCATATATACAAATTGAGCAAATGAATCCAGCGACACAGTATCAAGAGTCATCTACATAATTATTCTCATGTTAATTTCTTGAAGATTTTAGTTTACTTATTGCATTTTCTGTAATAAAAATATCTTTCCACAGGTTGAATTGAGTCAACTAGATCACCTTAAATTCATCTCAACTACTCTTCTTTAAAGTAAACAGGATTCTCACAAATGACTCTTCATTTTCACCAACAGAACCTCTCACCACATCCTGTACTCACCAGAATGGCTTTCAGGTGATGTCACTTCATTGCTTGGGGCTCTGGTTGTTGTGCCAACTGATGGTCCTGTAGTACCTTACCGACAATGAACGACATCATGACCTTTGATGAAGTGTTACACATCATGCTTGCTCTCTGCTTTCAAGTATCTCTTTTCACACATACTTCTTAGTTTGTTTCAAACATTAGAAAAATTTATCATAAATTTTGTATGACTTAGAATCCTTATTGACTCTTGAAAAAACATTGTTTATTATCTGCTTCTTTTATGTTCACATTTTTAAACATAGTGGTTGTAACCTAAGCGCATATTAAGCCAACTGAGGCTTTAAAATATACAACGCATGGGTCTTTTTCCACAGTTCCACACATAACGGATCTGTGAAGGAAAAATTCCAAAATTTTCTGTAGTTTCTATATTATAGCCAGCATAGAAAACCATGGCCCCACTCCAGACTCACAGCATCAGAAGCTCCTGGACAGGATGGCTACAACTATGATGGCCTATATGCCCATGCAGGGACTCTCAAAATTGTACGACATTAGAGAAAAACCATCTAACGCAATGCGCACACTGCTACCTGCTAAAGTGCGGGTCAGGAATTGGGCTCACCACCTCAAGTCTCTAAATTACTTCTTTCTGTTCTTTGCCACACTCTGCACTTTCACTATCATTTAATACCTTGAAAATTATTGGACTTCCCATTTACTTACCTGATTTGCCGCTAGCAGAGGCTGAAGAAGGTCTAGCTGAGTCTCCAGGGCTAGCAGTAGTAGGGGCAGCTGCAGACACTCCTGTGGTCCCTGGAAACAAGAACCAGTGCACTGTGTGGTGGGGGAAGGCAGTGGGTGATAAATATTATCCCTGCCGTCCATGTGAACAGTTGGACGTCTCCAGAATAAAAAAAAAAAGTAGTATATGATCCCTTCATCTTTTGTAGGGTAGTAATCTAGTCCCAGTAACGGCCTGATTTTACAGACCTACATCTAATGCAGGAGGGCATGGGTAGGACCACCTGATGCATCACATTCAATCTGGTGGATCTTACCTGAACCTGTGGCTCCAGTGCCTGCTTTTCTAGGGGTACTGCCACCTCGAGCCTCAGGGGTTACTCCAGATGATGTTCCAGGTGTACCTGATGTTTACAGGGGGAATAATATCAACTTAAAAAACCAAAATGAATGTTTTTATGAAGATGAACTGAAACATGATTTCTTTTGCCTTTAAAATAATGGGTGTTTCGGGGCTGGAGCGGTGGCTCAGCGGTTTTGGCGTTTGCCTGGCAAGCACGAGGACCCGGGTTCAAACCCCAGCACCATGTACACAACTAAGTATTGGAGCAACTAAGGCCATGTGAAAAACTAAATAAAGTTGTTCTTCTCTTTTTCTGTCCCTCTCTCTTTAAAAAAAATAATAATAATGGGTGTATCTACCCTTTAAACTTTACTGATATGTTAAGATCTCTCTGAAAATAAATTGAGGTAGATCGGAGAACTTTGGTAATCTACTAATTGCGTTAAGAAATTTGTTATTAATAAAATACAATAATCACATTGATAATTCAAAGCCCAACTTCAATGTTCTTGTCTCTGTTTACTAGAACTGTCCTGTGATTCATTTTCAATATCCCCCCCTTTGACTGCTATGTTACTTATTCATCATCTGCTCTATCTGCATGTTTATTAATTTCACCCTTTCCTAATTGACAATGGGGGATATCAGCTATATGTCTCTATTGTGGTTTGAATGTGAGATATCCCCCCAAATCTCATGTGTGACAATGCAATAAGGACAAGATGAAATGATTGGGTTATACGTATCTTAACCCAAATCAGTGAGTTAATCCCAACAGGGTATTATCTGGCAATTGAAGGCAGGTAGGGTACTGCTGGAGAAGGTGGATCACTGGGGGTGTAAATTTGGGATATATATTTGGAATCTGGCTTGAAGCCTCTCTCTAATTCTTGGAGCTATGTGTTGAGCTGCTTCTCTCCACCACACTCTTCCACCCTGATGCTCAGCTTCACCTGGAGCCACAAGGAAAACAGCTGGCCTACTATGAACTATGACCTCTGAAACTGTGAGCCCCCAAATAAACTCTTCCAGCTAAAATTGTCATGTTACGTCCTTGGGTCAGAGCATCAGAAAAAGCTGACTAAAACAGTCCCCATTCTTTCACTGTATTTCCCAGTCACTACAAAAATTCATTAAATACCTCACATACACTTGTTGATATATTTCTGATCTTCCAGAGATTTGGCATCACCCAAGTAACAGTATTAAGATTCTTGAGGAAGCCCTGTTTCTGGCTAGGCTTTAGCCTGGATTTCATGCTGCTTATGCTCCTTCAGTACCTGTTCTTCCAGATGTGAAGTCACCAGCAGACACAGTGGTGGCTGAGTCAGCTCCTCCTGTGGTTGCTAATAGGAAGAAGAATGGTGCTTGATGTACACAGACAGGTATTAAGAAAGCACTTCTTCATAGTTTCAGTCTGATTGTTAGTTCTGCAGTGATCTCCAACGTTACTTTTCCTTCATCTCATTCTCACACTGGGGGATCTCATACAGCTTAGGTGGGAACCCATCACTGTCTCTAAGGAGCCTCTCTCTTACCAGCTTGGCTCCTAGCACTGGTGGCTCCAGTGCTGGATGCTGCAACTGTGCTCCCCATGCCTGCTCCTGAGGTCACTCCCAGGGATGCTCCTGTTGTACCTGATAAAACATAGCAGCAGTGGTTGCAATGTATGCTAGTCCCTCCGAAGGAGGAGATTGAAACATCAAGACAAAATTTCAATCTTTTTGTACATTTTCACAGTGTATCTAACAACCTACATACTTCGATGTTTGTGCCCGTTCAGTAGGGTCTAAGTGCTTATCCTGACTTACCTGAGCTTCCTGGGCTTGTAGCTCCAGTGCTGGGTTCCGTGGGTGTGCTGTCCTCCTCCCCACTGTGCGTTGGTGCAGTTGGGCCTTCTGTTCCTCCTGATAAAAAGAATCAAAAGTCATGTGTCAAACTCCTATGTTTCTAAATGCCTGTTTTAGTTCTTGTTATGTCGCGGACCAGTTACAAACACCTGCAAAGGCATCTACCTGTGGACCAAGGTCTGAGAGGCCACTTCAAACCACAGTGCATGCTGCCTGATAACCAACAGACAGCTGACTGTGCATCATTACTCAAAGCAGTTCTGGTTCAGAATTTAGGAAGTAAAAGCTCAGTTATCATCTAAAATTTCAATCAGTTTAAATCTCATTGGAATTAACAAGTCCCTTAATATTTGCTGTTGTATATAGATTATGTTTCACCCCATTATATTATGCAAAAGATGTCTTATACAAAAAAAAGTATTTACATCAGGCATTTTAATTTAAGAAATTTGCTATAGGAAAGTAAGTATAGGAAAAATAAAGTCAGACCATAGGCAGATAATAAATACATAAGGAAAAGTCCCATTTATACACTAATGAAAAGGCTTTTAATGACATATAAAGTTTTCTGTTTATCTTAATAGCAGTCAGGATAATTGAATTCTAAGTAGTGGAGTGACATGGTGACAGTTGAGTTTGGGGAATTTCATTCTGGTGTGGTATCCATTGGAGTGCAGAGTGGAAGGTAAGTTGGAAAAGAGTAGAAATGGTAGAGAAATGCTTCCTGACTAAAATCAGAAGAAATTGTCTAAAGGGTTTGTTAGAACTCTTTTGGGCTCCATTTCAACAGCTTCTTCCTCTAGGTAGGTAAGCCCTGAAATGTATCTTGCAACAAGTTCTGCTGAGATGCTTGCTGCTAGTCCAGAAAACACACTTAGAATTGAATACTATTAGAGGAAAGTTCCCTAAAGTACTGCACGGCTGGGAATGTTTAACCCTGAACCAAAGTCAAGACAAGTGTGATGCAAATGAGAAGACACTTCAGAGGTCCTTAAGATTGCCGGGCATGATGGGGCACACCTGTAATCCCAGTAGCTCCTAGTCAGAGGCAGGAGATCACAAGTTGGAGGCCAGCCTCCTCAACTTAGAGAAACTCTAAGTAACTTAGTGAGACCCTGTCTCAAAATAAAAAAATAAAAACAAGCTGGGGACGTGACTCAGTAATTAGGTGCTCCTGGGTTCAATTCCCAGTACCAAAAGAAAAAGAAAATAAATAAATCTTTAAAATTATTGAAAAATTGCAGAAGTACAGGGGTAAATTTCAGGTTGGTTGTTTTAAATCCTAATGGCTACTCGAAGTATTAGAAATATCATTTAATCCAGAATCTTGCATCGCAAACTGAAACGCTGTTGGTAAGGAATTAGCCTCCCTATCTCTAGTCTCTCACTAGTTCTTTCTGTTCTTCACCACATTCCAGGGAAAAGAAATGGGATATGTTTACAATCTCCATTTTACCCTTCCTGAGCCATGGCCTTCTCCTTTTTGCTGACCTGATTCACTCCTAGCAGAGGTTGTAGCTACTGTAGCTGATGCTCCAGGACTGGCAGTGGCGGAGCCTGCAGATACTCTTGTGGTCCCTGGAACCAAGAACAGGTTGGGAGACAGGGTAAGGTGCATGACTCATGCTATTACTAGGAGCACTTGGGAGGGTCAGGAAAATAGAACAAAAAACATAATCCCTCTAACCCTCTCAGTCCTTTATTCTAATTCCAGTTAAAACCTGATTTTACAGAGCAACACCAACTGCTGGATGGCATGGGTGCATGTCCAGCCTGGGGGATCTTACCAGAACCTGTGGCTCCAGTGCCTATTTCTCCAGTGGTACTGCCACCTCGAGCTTCAGGGGTTGCTCCAGATGATGATTCAGTTGTGCCTGCTATTTATTAGGGAAAGAACTGTCAGCTTAAATAAACCTAAAGTTTGATTTTGATTCTGTGATGAATGTGATCTGAAATATGAATTTTTTTTTTTACTAAAGTGAATGTACCTATCCCATAAACTTGATTTCCATCTTAAGTTCTGATTAAAGATAAATCGAGTGGATCACATAATGCTGATCATGTATTGAATTTATTAAGGTATTCTTTATTAACAAAATATAACAATCAAGCACGTGTTTCAATGTTTAACATTGAATGATTTTGTTCATTCTTATTCAAATTCTTCATGATCTACATCATACTTTTCCCCACTTGAGTCCTGTCTTGTTTATTCTTTGTCTTCTTGTCTGCGTGTATTAACTCCTCCCTTTCTAAAGTTGACTGAAGTGGCAACATGTATTCTTCCCAATCTTTTCCTACTTTCTAAAGCTCCTAACACAATAGTGGGCATGCAAAAAATATCTAATAGTCTACTTCTGATCTTCTGGATACTTGGCATCATATGAACAGCAACGATAAGATTCTCCGGAAACGCTGTTCTGACTAAATTTGAGCACAAAGCTCACACATCTTCTGCCTGGATTTCACATTGCTTATGCGCCTTCAGTACCTGTTCTTCCAGTGGTGAACATATCTGCTCTTCCACTTGTTGCTAACAGGGAGAAGAATGGAGCTTCAGTATATCGTCAGGTAGGAAGAAAATACTTTAACCACATTTTCCAATTTCATTCTTGGCACTATTTCCTTCAATGTTGTCCATGGTGACCTTTCCTTAATTTCTTTATCGCATTCTAGGATCTTTCCAAAGCTTCAATTAGACCCCACCACAACCCCAGAGGAAGCTGGGATTCCAGCACTGTGGCCCCAGTTCCTGATGGTCCAGGTGTGCAACTCCTGCCTGCTCCTGAGGTCACTCGTCGTGACTCTCCTGCTATACCTCATAAATACAATACTAATGCTTGCAACATATACAGTTCCTCTGAAGTAGGAGATTGGGAGATTAAAATAAAACTTTCAAACTTTTTGAATATTTTCATGTTTTATTTAACAGTCTACGTACTTTGATATTTGTACACATCCAATAGGCACTAACTACACATGCTGACATACCTGAGCTTCCTGTGCTTGCAGCTCCAGTACTGAGTTCCCAGAGCGTGCTACCTGCCTCGCCACCAGATGTTGGTACAATAGAGCTTCCTGGTTCTCCTGATTAAAGAAAAGAAAAATCACTCTCATTTAACAATGCCCTAAACATCAATCAATTCATTTAGCCTTATAAAAATCCTCTGAGGCAGATAACATTCTTCCCATTTATGAGTTGAGTACAAGTCACTTGGTCCAGAGCACCCAACTGATTGACATCAGATCCAGGTGAACTTATTCAGTCTAGCCCCAGACTGTATGCTCTGTCCTTTGCTCCTCAATCTGTGACTAAAAACGGATATAAAATTCCCAAACTATCCTGTCTTGGTATTTTGAAAATGAAATTGGAATAGAGAAATGAAATTATTAAAAATAAATCATACATAGGAGGACAATCAATAATGTAGCTTACTCTTTACTCCCATGAAAAGCCAAGGAAGATTTATGCAATGATTCAATTTCAGAAAATGCACAATCATATATACATATAGATATCTTTCTATATATAGAGGCATTTATTCTATTATGGGGGGAAATAGAGAAGAGTCAATAGACAGGTGTGGGTGATGTCAGGGTGATTCTGTATTAGTATCAGGGGCATATCATATTGTTACTATACATGTAACTATGATTGTACAACTCAACTCCTCAATAAAATTTTAAAAATAGAAAAAAAATCATACAAAACACAAGTATTTATTTCATAGAAATGAGATCATTTTGTCAAATATCTGTTTCTCTAAATGCTTGGTCTCCGTTTCAGTTCATATCACATCAAGCACCAGTAACTCTCACTTGAGGATACCACCCACCGGAGCACAAAGCATTGACTAGCACCATTCAATGCTATTGAATATATGTGTGCTACGCTTTTGCCAGCTTGGGTACTGTAATGGTTTGAATGTGAGGTGACCCCAAAAGCTTGTGCTGGACAACCCAGGGAGGCTGAGGGGAAATGATTGGGTGATTAGATCCTTAACCCAATCAGTGAGTTAATCCCCTGGTAGGGTGTGGCTGGAGGATGTGGGTCTTGGGGGGTGCCTTTGGGGTATATGTTTTATATCCAGGAAGCAGCAGCTCTCTGCTTCCTGGAGCCATGCTTGCCACCATGTTGTTCAGCCTCACCTTGAGCCCAGGGAAATGGAACCAACTTTCTATGGACTAAGACCTCTGAAACCGCGAGCCCTAAATAAACGTTTCATTCTAAAATTGTTCTTGTCAGGCCTTTGGGTCACAGAAATGAAAAAGCTGACTAAAACAGGTCCTAAAATTAGTTTCTCAGTTCATGAGAGCAACAGCACATAAATACCAGGTGTTGCTGTTGGCTGATTTGTCTGTTGTATATTTAAGTTTAATTCCGAAACTTTAGTCTACCATAGAAAAAATGTATCATCAGCATAGTTTGAACATGGTTTGGGTGTCCCCAAAGGTATATGTGTTACATGCTGGCTCAGAGTGGCAGTACTAGGAGATGGTATGGCTATGTTAGAGGTGGAACCCTGGGGTAGGTCCTTAGGTCAACAAAGGGTGATGCTGTTAGGAAGGGATTGAGGAGGTTCTTCTGAGAGTTTGTTCTGGAAACCTGAACCCTGCCCCACCCACACTGATTTTGTCTCTCTTATGAATACATCATCACTTGTTCTTGCCCATGCCCCACCATTGCCATTCACCGTGAAGTGACGCAGCTGAGAGGGACCTCACCAGGACTGAGCCTGTGCAAGCACTGAATCTTTAAACCTCCCAAACTGTGACCTGAATATACCTCTTTACTTCATAAATTCTCTTGTCTCAAGTACTTAACTACATGAACCAAAGGTTGACTAATAGAATCACTGGCTTATTAATATGTGAATATTGATAATTTAATCTTTCCCAAAGTCTTCCAGTAGACTTAGCTCAGATATTATTCACTTATTATCTAAGATTCTGCTCAGGGTAAAGTTGTTGCTGAGTAGGAACAGTGGACTAGTTCTGCAAATATGCTGTGTTAATACAGCATTTGATCTGTTTCTTGATCTCATTTGTTGTGAAGGCTGTATCACTTGTACTTCCATTGCCAGCTGCTGTGGTTATACCTGATGACACTCGAGTCATCTCTGATGAAAGTTGAATAAATAAACCAGGGTAAAAAAAATCTCAGAGGTGCAACCAACTATCAAAATAATGGGAATATATAACTATAAGATGATGTAGATTTAAAAATAAATAAACAAATAAAATAAAAAGCAGTATGAAAACACTAAGATATTACACATAAGGAATCATCACCTAAGCCTTTTATTTGGAAAAATACTATCTGAGAAGCATTGCCTGAAACCATTTCCTCCCCTGGGGCCAGTATAATTACTCTGAACTGCACTTACCTGATGTGACCCCAGGACTGGTGAAACTGCTCAGTCCTACTGTGGTAACTGCACTTCCAGCTATGGAGGTTATAGGAACTGAACTTCCAATAGAGCCTGAGAAAAACATTAAAGGAACTTCTCACCAAAAGTCTACTTTGCCCTTGTTACCATTGGGTGATCTGTTTCTGGGATTTTTGGTTTAATTAATGCCTGTTGTCAATGAAGACATCTTTCTGCAACCTACATTGGTTCATGCTAGTGCTTCATACATTCATCTCAATAGGTTTGCTTTAAAATAAGCAGAGACTTATTGCCTAACCATTGGTGCTCAGGGTTTGCTAACAGCCCTGATGAAATGCTGTAATGCAATAGCTGACTGATACTTTTACACTTAAAATACTCGAAGGAGTTAATGCTAATATTTATTTAAATGCTTTCTCTCAACGTATACTCTTTTTGAAAAAAAAAGGTAAGTATTTTTGCAAATGATATTTTAAAAGTTAATAAAGAGGAAAACTACATCTAAAAACATATTATATCCAATCAATATAAACTGATCAAAAACAAGTTAAACTCAGCTTTTATACACTATTTAGTATCAGTGGGGAAAGCCCAATACACTACTTGTTTGAAACACTTTTTCAAAAGCCAAACTCATGTTATCACTTTATACGCATTTATACGTACAATAACTCAACTCCTTAATTTTTTAAAAGCCCAACTTATATAAATACTTTCATTAACCCAAAATTGCTCATAATTTACATTGCTAATTTTTTAAATCTGTCTTTAAAAACAGGAATTAATATACTGACCTGTAATAAAAGGTTCAGTGAAATAACCTAGAGAAGTTCCTGATAAAACAGAAATGATGTGAATTTTTCTAGCCTCAAGGGAAAAATACTAGAATGATTATGTTCCTATTAAATAATTTTCAATATCATTTGTAATATATTTAGACTTTTATTTCATTTTGAAAATAGAGGCATGCATTATGATATACTTTCCAGTGCATGTGTGTGGGGGTGTGTATGCAAACATACACATATATTGAATCAACTAAATGAAGAGTAAATGCAATAAATGCTTATTAACAACAGAGAAATGAGTTCTCTGTTAAGCAAAGGCTAATTTTATCATATGATTTTTCAATTTCCCTCCATATTTTTATGTCTGCAGCTTCAATTTTATTTTTGTTAGAATTTAGTTTATAAGGGTTTGGGGGGAGAAATACTTTTTAAGATTTGTTTTTATTCTGTAACTGTTTCATAGAAATAAATTTGAAGTTACCAATAAACAATACTTGTCAATCATCAATAAGCTCCTGTAGGTAGAGGTCACATTTGATCTTTGTACTCCCATTGCCTGCCACTGCCAGAAATGTGATGGGAGTTCGTTAAAAGTTTAAGCAGCTTGTGTGCTTAAGAAAAAGCCGTTATTAATTCTGCCTTTTACATATAATGAAGAGACATATTTTCTCCATTTCAGTTTAAATTCCCATTGAAAATCCCATGGAATCTATTTTTTATCTAATGCAAAGTGTCATTCTATAATTTTACAGTGCCTTGTAGCCTAAAAAAAAAAAAAGCAGCTGCTCACACAATCTATGTGATCCTCATTCTCCATCTAATCATACTGGCTTTCCTTCAGCCTTTCATGCCTGCTATTTGCAATTTCTTGGACCAGAAACATGGTTCCTTCTCTTCTTTTAGTTAATCCTTCATGAATCAATTCCCAAGCTAAATCATGTTTTCTCCAGTCTCTCGTGATTTTCCTGACCTCATGGGATCTATTCTCTCATTTGCCTCATTAACTCTCCACAGCTCTTGTTTTCATTTGTTTTGTAATTACTTGGTAGATACCCATCCTTCTCACTAGACTATAGACTACGAAGTCAGGGTGCATGTCTATTTTAATTCAGGTTTGTATCGCCAATGCTTATCAGAGTGTGCAGCACACAATAATTGCTTGTAAGTATTTGTCCAGTGAATGAATAAGTGAATGGATTGAAAGTATTAAAATAATTTTCTTGTAAAGAATTAGGCTCAGAAAAGTTAAGTGCTTTGTTAAAGATCACAGGTCATCAGTGACAAAGTTGGAACAAGAACCTGTCACCCTACCTAAGACTACAACCTGTACTGCTTTCTACATAATTGTGCTTCTATGCAGCATACATCATCTCTTCTAATTTCTATTTTCTTAATTATGCATTCATATTGACTGAAATATTAGATGTCAGACTACAAATTGGAGAATATCAAATAAATAATAATATATGCTGTTCCCCCTGATTAATTAACAAAATGAATATATAAGTATGTCAAGTAGTTTCAGAAGATGTTTATGTGAGAATTCTCAAACAACTGGTGTCTTCCTAGCTGAGAAGAATTCTCAAAATCAGTATTAGGCAGACTCCACCAACAAATCAATTCAGATCTTGGTATCATTTCTTATTCATGAACACAATAATTCGATATCTGAATTAGAATCTCTTACTGATCTGTATGCAAGAGTAGCATAGAAAGACTCTTATGCCATAGTCTGCAGAAACTCTAGAGATTATAATAATGAAGCAGGATAGACCCTGATAGTCCAATGAATTTGATGCAGATTCCATTTCCCAGTGCTGATTTATCCTCTAAGAAATTCCAATGATCCCAATTCAAGCACCTTCAAATTGAAGGCAATTACATTTCATTAAAAGCAGCATTATTATATGGAACAAAATCACATCTCCAACATTTCCACATCTGAATATGCTCCAATCAACATGGATTTAAGAGGATCACAGTATCACACCATAGACGGTAGCACACTGATCACAAGCATTTTTGCTATTTGCATGAGAGAACATATATATAAGCCTTTCCTTGTAATTGATGTGGAGAATATGGCAACATGATCCAAAGCCTACCTTGAAGACCCATCTTTTATCAGAGTCATAAAAGTTATCTCAACTAGTCACAGATTGGAGTACATACCAGTTGGGCTACTATGATATTCCCTTTTCCCACGAATGAACTTCTGAAGATGTAAGTCTGGAATTATTGATACAGCAATAAAAGTAGGGATAAGCCTTTACTAACAGGAATGTATGAGAATCCACTTTTCTTCATGGTTTAATTACCAAAACTGATAGAGCATTTAGCATTTTCACTAATTTTGACATTCATAACCATTAAATTTACAATGGATTTTTCCCATTACTTACAAGTAACATGTTTTGAATTACTTAATATTGGAATCACTACATATCAACTTCTCTTTCACCAAGAAACAAATGGTAATAGAAAAAATAGCCTTTGTCAAAATATTCATAATTCCACAAATTATATTATAATTATAAGATATTATATACTCCACCACAAGAACTTTTGAAGGTGGCTCTACCCTTTTACTTTTTACCTCATTATGAAATTAAAAGTTAATCTTACAGTAAATTTTCTAGCTACCATTATGTTTTTTACTATTTCTAAAGATCATTTTAATTTTGGTTGGAAAAATCATTTTGCCATTTTAATTCAGTACATTCCATTTTACTTAAAATAAACGTCTGGAAGATAAAGTTTAGGAGCAGTCATAACATTTCCCCTTATAAACAACAAACTCAGTACTGCAAAACATGGCTTTTGCAAAATATCTTATTTCTGCAGGGAAAAAACCCCATAAAATTGGCTTTTGTTCAGGAAGTAGTATGTTTTTGAATAATCACCAAAAAATACTAAGCTTCTTCACTAAAATTCATTTGTCTAGTGAATAATTAATAATCAAGCAGACTTCACTGAGCACTCCTTGGGTTATGTTAAGCTGCAGTCATTTTTACCCCTTTCTCAAATACTGCAATGTAAATATTATTATTTTAACTACTTACCATACAAGAAAATTAATTCTCTATATGTTCAAGGGATTTAAATTAGGGTCACACAGCTTAGAAGGAGAAGAAAGGGGATTCAAATTCTTATTTTTCTGATTCCGCATTGCACTATACTCAGCTGCCTCGCCAAAGAAGCCTGATGCAATTATTTTCTGTATGTGATTGCTGATGTTTTAGAACAAGCACAGCAAACAAATTTTTTATATAATTTATAACATTCCGGTTTGAAATTATTGAGATTAGAAAAAATATATATTTTACCATATGCAGTTATATAACAGAAACCAACTATTTTAAAATACATGGTATCCTAAGTAGTCAAATTATTTATTTTAACAGAAACTCTCTAAAACTGTTTCAATCCCAGTCTCAATTTGAAATCTTAACATAGAATCTGCAAATCTATGCTGCTTCTTCAGTAACGATTTAAAATAATTCATCTCTATTCCTTTATATTTGTTTCCTAGTAGTGGGGATTAAATCCAGGGTCTTATGCGTGCCAGGCAAGCTCTCTATTCCTGCACTACTGCCCCAGCCCTCTATTTGCTTTTTGCTTTTTTTTTTTTTTTTCCAGGGATGAGGACCGAACTTGGGGCCTTGCGCGAGTTAGGCTAGCGCTCTGCCACTGGGCTAAATCCCCACCCCCTTTTCCTTTTCTTTCTTTTTTTTTTTTTTAACATCAGTATACACAGGCTTAGGATTGGAGCCCAGAAAAAGGTAAACTGGATTTTAATTCTCTGCCACCTATAAACTTGGATATATAATTTTTATGCTTTCATTTACTCATTCATAATTATAGGGAGATAATGGCACCCACTTCACAGAATTTTCTGTATCAAATGAGCTATTTGTCAAATATTTAGATCAGTGCCCATTAAATATTAGCACTGTATCATAGTCAATTTAAATTTTAAAAAACTTTGTAATTGTGTAATTTTTCTTCTGAAATTAACAAAATTATAGGAATAGTTATTAAGCATTTCTCAGCATATTTTAGTCCTTTGAAAGCAATTACTATAAATGTGTGTGTATGTGTGTGTGTATACATATAGTGCATATATAGAGAAAAAAGAATGTGTGTATAGACACATACACATTCCCAGATGTGTATGTGTGTGCACATATTCTGAGATATATATATATTCCCAGATGTATATTATATATCATTTTATTGTTTTCCTAGGAGAAAGAATCTGTATATGTATTTCTCCTAGGAAAACAATACATATATGTCATATATATATATATATGTATATATGACAAATATATGTGAGTGTGAGAGAGAGAGAAAGAAAGAGAAATGACTTCCCATGTCTAAGAAACAAATCTGTCATAGTTCCGAGAGGCAATACAAATTTAAAGCAAGGTGTCTTCCTAAGTATATGATATCTAAAAGCATTAGTCTTTCACTTTTCAATCTAAATATTTTCAGTTGACACATGCTATATTTACACTAAAATAAAACAAAAATGCTAGCAATAACTAAACTCATTCTTTTAAAAAATGAGATCCATCACTGATCAAGTGAGGCTTACCAAAATATGACTTAAAAACAAAAACCATCATGTAGTTATGGGTTCATCACAATCATCCAATGCTATATAACTTTTAAAACTTTGATGTTAAAAAAGGAACAGGATATGACTTTCAAACCTACAATTTGTGAAAGACAATTGCTCCACAGAAACATCTTCCTTTCTTTAAAAGTGTTCTAAAAGCGAGAAAATTGAACTATTTCATTTCCACTTTGGCAAGATACTTATTGGATGAATTTAGAAAAACATTTTAAAAACATATTGATGTTCCTGAAAAGAAATGTTTCATTCTTACATGAAGGATTATAAAAAATAGAACCATACCTTCAACCTTTTTTTCTTTTAGAGTTTCAAAGTTAAAGTACCAGTTATAGACATCACATATCTACTGAGGTTCTTCTAATTACCATCCTCACTTATCTGATTTTCTCTGCAAGATGCAAATTGCCTTGTCATTTCTCAGAGATGTTAAAATTCACAGAAGTCATATATTATTCTAAGTATTTTGTAATCAGACCAAGAGTCCACAGCACAAGTTGAAGGAGACAGTTTACAATTACTTGTTAACTGAATCAACAAAGATAACCAAAGGAGAGGATCCAAGCCTCAAATCACAGATTTAGGGTGGAACTAATCATTATTTAAATACTTTTTAAATTCCCATCTATTGATTAAGATACAAGGAAAGTCTCAGAAAACAGGTGGAGTAGTAGATAAGAAGTTAAGAATTAAATCAAGTCATTATTTTAAAACCAGAATTTTACATGCTTTAGTTTATTCAGAAAATAATTTATTCCAGCAAAATGCAACATGCCATTAATAATAAATGCTGAAAAAGTTTGATAGATTCCATAATCAATTTTTCTATACACTGGCATTATTTGACTGAATTTAAGACACACACACAATTAAAAATAAACATGTTTATTACATTTATCTCTTGGTTTTAGAATAATGTTGAGTACAATTTCTGGCTTTCACAGGTTGTAAGGAAAAGGACAATATCCCTCGATTTCTCTATTATGCCAAAAGCTTTATATTCTGCTCCTTATCAACCTAGGAACATTATTTAAACTCTTTCCATCACTTCACGTATAAAATGGTGAATCAAGGGGCCTTGTAGAGAATAACAATTCTTAATCAGAGGATCATTGAGATTTGCTGAGGCATTACATGAAAAGTACTTAATAGTGACCAGAATATATTAAATGGAAATTATTAGCCATATTAGCTTATTATTAGAGTACTAATAGAGCATTTTTTCATTATTAACATTATAATTACAGAATATGAAATATCCAGTAAAATTAGATAAAATATTAGGATTCATAAAAACAAAGCATAAAACATCATAAATAATTCCTGCTTAATTCAGGGGGAAAAACTCTTAGGTAATCCTTCTTATAAGTCAACTCTACATTAGATCTATAATTTGTAAAATGATGTCATGAAGAAGGCTGATATGATATTTATAGTTTCACAGTTAGATATTTTACATTTGAAATTTCATCAAGTGAATCACAAAAACCCTGTTGGTTAATCTCTTCATGACCTTCCAAGAAAAGTTTTATAATGGAAAGTGTCAACAAAATAAAATTTAATATTATTTTCAAAACTGAGTGCTAGAAAAACAAAGTAAATAAAAGGAACTACATGTATAAACTGAAAAAATTAAGCCAGCTTTCCTAGTTCCGTAGCCTACTGCAATATACAATGCAGTTATCAGCTTCATATTGGAAAAACGCATGAAATAGTCATCCATATTGCTCATGACTAATATGTGCTTCGGGAATTCATCAAGTAACTATCAATGAAAATTTTATTTCTTTAAGTGGTTGCAAGACTCAATATCTTTAAGAGCTGAATGAATGGTTTGACTCAAGTAGAGCTAAACCAAACCACTTTCATCATCTTAGGAACAAAACCAAATTGAGAATTTGGTCTACAAATTCAGTCTATTGCTTGTAGCTGATATAATGTTTAGTAGAGAAAATTTTTCTGCAGTGTATGAAACAATTCAGCACCTATTTGGATTAAATTTTTGTTGGCCTTGAGAAATGAATCTACAAGTATAGAATGAAGAAAAACATTTTTGAAATGTGCCAGGTTTTCTAAGATTTACATTTGAAAGAGCCAACAGCTCTTGGCTTAGTAATATATTACAAAAGAGAAAGCTTGACAGGAATAACCATATTGTTTGAGGACTTTTAATAATGTAATAGGGCATGCTGGGATAGCTAATATGTTAAGTATCTGCCCTTTGAATATAAAAGTACATTAATAAGACATTCCAATGAATGAAAAATATAGTCATAATTTTGGGATTTATAATCTAAAAATAATTATGGTTTTTGCAGTATATCTTTTGTGTTCTACTAAAAGATTATCTTCAACTAATAAAATGGATGATCTGAAGGATTTATCAACATAACTAATATCTAACCAAAAATCCAACCTTCACCAGAAATTTTCTACCAAAGTACAAAACCTGAGTTACAAAATTTCAACATTTATTGTAAAAATATTGGAGTACTTATTGTAGAGCTTGGCAGAAGATGCAACTGGGAATGTAAGGATGGTAAACCATACTCTTTGACTTCAAATAACTTATTCATTTAAGACTAGAGAAATTAATATATAACAGGAGAAAGAGAAACAGTGCTGTATGGGGGGCTAATTATAGGAAAATGGGTATGTTGGAAATAGATTCAGGATTTAGGAGGGTGAAGTCCATTAATGGTTTTCTTAAAGTTTTAATATATATATATATATACATATATATATATATATATCATACATATAGAATTACATACATATAAACATAGATATATGTATAGATAATGAGTGACTTTTTAATAATATTAATAAATAAGATTAGGTTGCTACATCACAAATAAAAATAAAATGCAGACCCAGTGCTAAATGGTTGGTTAGTCATTTTTCTTAAGTTATTCTTTTTCTTCATTTACATTAGGACTTTAAAAACTGAATTTTAAAGTTTCAGTCAGAAGACAGATTATCAAACTAAACTAGGAGAGACCTATTTGTTTGGACACTCAAAGGGAAAATTTAGACTTCAATATTTCAAGTATAATCAAACTGATGTTGAGTCTAATACATGAGACACTTAGATTTGTATATGACAAAAATGTTGACATACATAAAAAACAAACAAGATTTTTTAAAAAAAACCACTTGTATTGGTCATTGATAGTTTCTGTTTTACCTACCTATTGTTTCACTGCTTGATCTTGTGATCCCTGGAATGGAAGATGCTGAATCTGAGAATATAATGGAAAAAATTTTTGTATGGAAGTAAAATTATGCTTTAAAGAACATTGTTGTTCCTATATAAAATGGATCTACTTGAAATTAGGGTCTTAGAGAAATATGATCACATAGGTAAAGAGAGCCCAACAGATTTTTAAATAAATAGATCTCAGGTGAAGCCAGAAAAACATTATTCCCTGTAGTTTTTCCCTGAAAATATTTTCCGAAACACTTTTTCAATAAAATAAAGTGTATCTACTTCCTATTACAATGTCGTTGCAAAGGCATAATACAACAAAAGGAAATTTGAGGGATTTTTCAAAATTCCCAATGATTAAGTTGTGGTTGGAGGTTTTAGCTTATTTGTGCTTAAGCTACTGGTAACTGATATAATTGCTATGTAAAAGAGGAGAAAAGTATTTGTGAATGTATGTTAAAACTGTACTGAGAGACAAGGTTAAGAAGTATCTAGACATGTTTAGCTATCTCCAGAATAAATAATTAAATGTAAAGGCTACGCTCATTTATCAGATGTTTACATACTTCAATATACCTTTGTACTTTGATGGCTATTACTTTAATTATAAACCACCCAATTAAGATGAAAATTCCTTGGTGTTACTAAGAGAACTTGCGAAATATTTTTTAAAAGATAGCATGGTATTTTCAGCAGAGCCACTTTCTCCCAATAGTATGCAGAATGTTCTTTTAAGGATAGGTAACCTTTGACTAGGGAAGACTTGCTTCACTGTATTACATTTGGATGTAGACCCTGCTCTTTCACACATCCATTTAAGAAATACAGACTGATCAGTTTGAAAACAAAATGCCTAAACTACAAACTCACTTTTTAGAAAGAAAAAAAAACTACAAAAAAAAACTAATAAGCATTTTTGTTTTTAGTTTACCTGCTTCAGTGCTTAAAATGGAGGTAGCAGTTGTATAGGAAACTGTTTAGGGAAAAGAATATTTATGAAAACAGATCAGTTAGATAATTTTTGGTATGAAATTTCATTCAAAAAAATAGTTGCCATAAACTAAATTTAAAGTTTCTGAAATTATGTGTAGAGGTTAAATGACAAAATAATTTTTCATTTGAATAAATACAAGTAATACTATATAAGTCCACCAAAAATAACTAATTATTCCCTGGTTTAACCACTTACCTAAATCCCACAGAAATTATACAAGGTCTTTTTGTGGTTCAAGAGTACAGTTTAGAATGCTGACATGTGGTAACTTAGCTTCAGGCAGGTGACCAATAGTAACTAAAATTTATAAAGCATTTTACAGAAAGTCACCTAACTTAAAATATATTATCAAAACCTTAGGCTTCCAAGCTCTTGATTGCTGTTAATATTTGGAGGGGGCATCAAATAAAATTCTTCCTGAAGTCCCACGGGGCAGGAATTTATTAGTATCTTACATCAATTCTGAAAGTATTCATATTGCCAATTAAGTTCAATGTCCCAAAATTGAAGTTGAACTGTTTTGCCCAGAATTTTCCTAAATGGATATAATGAAATGTCTCTATGGCTTAATGCAAATGTGTTAGTAAAGGAAAAGCAATTAACTTTTTATTTTTGTATTGTCAAATCACCTCCCAATGTAATAATGATTTTAAAATATTTACTTCACAGAAAATCACATTTACTTCTATTTTGTCATTTATTTATTTGAAAATGTGAAACTTTGGATGATGATATTCAACTAATTTTCACAGAATACTTAATGTATGTTCTAATCATTTTCCTAGTTTAATTTATAGGAATATACAGAAATAACATTTTGATGTTTCCTACTAAGATAATTTTAAAATTTTCATAGTAGATTTATCTTGCATATTTTTATTGGCACAGATTTATGTAAAACTATACAGTATTATCCATAAAAATGAGAAATATACATTTTAAGCATAAAGTGATTTTACCTGTGAATGCTGAATTTGTAGGAGCAGTTTCTGAAATAATCATAACATACTGTTATTGACAGAAACACAATAATCTGGGAAACAATACTACATCCCAAGTTAGCTATAAGCCAATTTTTTATTTCGTTTTTATAATTCTTAATACAATAAAAAGTAGCTCAGGTATTCTTTTGAAGTTTATAGAGATTTTTAAGATATGCTTCGCTCATGAACAAACCTTCAATTATTTCCATAATTCAATATTTTCTATTGATTCTCCAATATAGCACCTTTTCTACAATACACAATACTTCCCAATCCATCCCTCCATTAGACTATTTTGACTGATGCTTCTTTCCTCTAATTCTTAGGACCTGCACAGAGGCAGGGGTACACATCATAAAACCACTCATGTGTGTCAGTCATTGCCCCAACTGACAGTTACTCAAAATGTCTTTGTAGCATTGGTTTTGAAAAGTAACTCACCAGGAACAATCATATGGAGATGGCACTGTGCCAATACCCTAAGGAGCAGTCAAAAGCATTAAGTACCTGCTTCTCTGATGTTGACTGCACAAAAAAAAAAAAATCCCAAATCCCTTATCTCATCTTTCCCAAACCAATCTGAGTAAAGTGTAATGACTCACCATTGCAGTCCAACTCCCCAGCAATACAATAGCTAAAAGGTAAATTTAAAAGGAAAACAATTAGTTTAAATTTTTGATTCCTAATAACATATAGTTCACAAATTTAAGAAAACAAAATGTGTAACAGTGAAAATCAAACAGCATCAACTAAAAGAAGAGTAATTGTTTCTCCTTAACAGTTAACTATTAATTCAAATAGCTTGCTATGTTCATGCACTGCTATTCCTAATGATTGCACTGAGGAATTCTTGGGACCTAAACAAATGGTTTACTATCAAGCTGTGAGTTTTCCAGCACATGTTATTTGATCATCATGCTACCCTCATATGATCTCATCCATGGATTTCTGTCTGAAAGCCTATGAGCATGAGCTTACATTTACAGAATTACAGCTTTTTCCCCTAAAACTCATGTTGATATTTTCTGTCCTGTCTTCCGTATTGTTAAGTGTAAGATTTAATAAACTACTTGTTGATTTGTGAATTTTCCAGACAATATAAAATAACTAACATGATTGGTATAAAACAGAACAAAATTAAAATTTGCAAGCATGCGTGCACACACACTCATATCGACTTGTTAGTTTGCTTGCTTTCCTAAGTGAAATGCAAAAAATAAATAAGAAAAAAAGAAAGAAATCAAAATAGCTTGTTGGAAAGTGAGCAGAGCATGTACCATTGTCTTCCACAATTATCTTCAACGACTCCCCCTGCTGGTATGACGCCATTATAGAAGCAGCTGCACTCGGATAAACTGACGCATTTCATGGTGTTCTCATCCAGGTATGGAGCGCTTTCTGGGCACTTAGCATAGCAACCTGCAATGTAAAATTGGCCCACAGCTCATCCTTATTTGCAGATAGTCATCATACTGCATTATATCTTTGTAAACTTACTTGAATGATTCCATGAGCTGAAGTGGAAGACAGCAAAACATCACAATCATAATACAAAACACAAGTGGAACAGGATGCAGAACCTTTTGCAGTGAAATATCAACCTAAGAGCTTACAAATTTGGGTCAATTTTTTTCTAAAATGCTTTCTAAAGTATCTTTAAATGATTTGTTACTTTAATAATGGACATGATATTGAATGTGAAACAGGCTTTGGTAAAAACTTATCTTGAAATGTGAATGTCAATGCCAAATATCTATTTTTTCAAGAGTAGATGAAGATATAGAAGTCACAATAAAATGGGCTGCAAATAGATCAAAGTCTATGATTTAACACAACTGTGGTTTTTTGGAAAGTTTTTGTATCATCTTGTTATCTCACGTCTTTTCTTTCTTTCCAAGGTACATAATGTTAAGAGAAAATGTTTACCAAGTGTGAGATGGATGTAATTGGCTTCCAGAGAAGCAAGGTTATATTATGTATCAAATTCTGAAATTGCGTTTTCATCAAACTACATTGTCTAATAAAAAATATGAAGATTGACTGTAGGATAATATCTGTCCTTTTTCCCTCTTTCTCCCCACCACTAAATAGATAATTTATGCCTAGAGATAATGAAGAAAAATAGCTATGCATTGAATTACAAAATATAAAACACTGAACTTAGAGAAACCACTAACATTTTTCAGCTTTAGAACACTACTATAACTTTTACTATTTTGTGAATATCATTAAAATTTTGTGTTACCTTCTAAAACTGCAGAAAACTTCTGGCCAATGACCCGATCCTTGCATGTTTTTGCTGTAACTGTACCACAAGGTTCGTAATGCCAGCTGCATTCTCCAGGTGCATTGTAGTAATCACAGTAGACAGCTACAATTGAATTATATCAAATTATTTTCTTTCATCATATGACAATTTCACTTTCCAAAGCATTTTTTAAGGAGAGAGGGACAGTGAGAGAGAGAGAGGGAGAGAGAATCAATTTTACTTGGTTTTCATTTGGCTCTTGATGCTCCAACACTTTGTTGTGTACATGGTGCTAGGGTTTGAACCTGCATCCTCACACATGCCAGGTGAGTGCTGTAACCACTGGGCCACTGCTCCCGCCCCCAAAGCATTTTAAAAAGGATCTTAGATGATATTAATAATAAACAGAACTAACATATATCATTTTGTCTTACCAAGTTCCTTTGGCTTTACCAAAATTGCCAGAACAACACATAATAAAAAATGGGGAGGAGTTTACAGACTAAAACTACTTTTTTCCTTTGGCATCACACCAAGATTGGTTTGACATGCAAACATCATCAATAATATTCCCATTTGGGGATATTTTCGGTAGTATTCTCAATTCATAGTTTTATTAAGTTTGAAAAAATAAAACTGTGGGAAAATCAAGGTTTTTAAACATGTAAGGAAAAGTTCCTAAGTGATCTAACTAAAGATGCCAATATATTGCTGCACACTGTAAACTGAATGAGGATTCTATTTTGATGCTTCTCATTTATCATATTTTCTCTCTTAATTCCTTGCTTACAGTGAAAAGAGTTGCCTGATTTATCAAGCTCCATGTATGTCAATTCATCCTATATTAAATTTGTAGTTCATCTTAGCTTTATAAAAGTTTAATAGGAAACAAAATGTGTGAGGATTTCAACCAAAAATAGCACATGAGCTAAGTGTTTGAGGTTATGTAAATACACCAAGATAAGTACTATATTGCTCATCTAAGCATGAAGACAAGGGATTTTTCATCACTGTTCCTCTCTGAACACAAAAATTTTTTAAACTAAAATTAGATTGAAGTGCTATGCCAGTTACTATCTATATATATCTATAGACAGATATATATATACACACATGTTTTTTAAGAGAGAGGGACAGTGAGAAAGAGAGAAAGAGAATCAATTTTATTTAACTGTTCATTTGGCTTTTTTGTTGTGTATGTGGTGCAGGGGCTTGAACTTGCATCCTTGTGCTTACCTGGCAAGTGCAGTAACCTTTTAGCCACCATTCCACCTTCCAGCTACTATATTTTTAAAGTTAAGTATTTTTTGCATGATAAATAAACATACTGACATTTTTTGAGCCTTTCTGGGTTAAAGAACAGCAGATGGATTGTTCAACACAATGGTTTTATCTAATAAGGTTTTTAAAGAACCACCACAGGGAGTTCACTTACGACAGAGGTTGGGCTTTCTCCAGGAGATGCAGACTCCAGCTGCACTGCATGCCTCTGCATACATGGCCACTGAGGTGCAGAAGCCCTGGTACTTCCCCTCCATGTCGCATGCACAGGCTTCTTCGATGCAGGCCTCATAGTAAGCGTTGGGGTCAACCTAGGCACAGCACAGCATGTGAGTGTCTGGGAGAAAACCCACGCAAGCTGATGCTTTCAGAGCAGGGCTACCTTGCTGTGGCAGTCTCTGAAGGTGCTGTCCCTGATGATCTCACATTTCCGCACTGCCCAGGCTTTGCAGTATGGGTTCGAGTCACATGGGAAACTCTGAGTTACTGTGTTGGAACATTCTTGACTTGTTTTCCAGCTATTTCCAAATTCCAGTGCTCCAGTGGCGATTGATGAGTACCTCGTTGTGAAATCATCCTTGAGGTCCCCATTGTTATTTCCACAAAGACCACATACTTTTCCCTGTGGTGATCACAAGAGGAAATTTAAAAGTGAGTTGTACTAGGTACATCAAGATGGAGAAATAGACACTGTATCATAAACCTATGTTAAATTCTAAATTTGGGGAGATAATCAGTTTGTGGATAAGATTTTGTTTCCATTAAGTCCAAGACATACCATACCACAAAATGGTCTAGTATCAAGTAGCATAAATGCATTAAGAATAAAAGCAGTTAAATTTGTGAGTTTCAAGTTATTTATCCATATACTCTCATGTTCTTAGAATATTTGCTTCAAGGAAAACATTTAATACAGAATGCACACCTATCTTGAATTTCTATCATGGGATGCTCTCATGCAATCAGATATTGTTAAACTAGATCACTTCAGCTTTACTGCATTTACTATTTTACCAGATTCCATCATCTTTGACTATATTTCTTGTTTCATGAGAGGTTGAAGGGAGATGGAGATATTACTTAACAGAGACCCCACCAATGCCCCACTCCCCACCTGTGAGCACCTGCCTCCAAGTTTCAGTAACAGAAATGACTTTACTTCCCCCTTAATCACTTGTGAATAGTATACATACTTGCCACTGTGGATCCAATATAACAGATATTCTTGTGTTTTTGTCCCAAATCAGGCTCATTCCATTCTGAAATTTCAGAATTAAATACAGGCCCACAGTATGTACAGAGTAGATATTTTCACTGAGTTCACATTCTTTGCTTTCTGTAGTTTTGACTGTCGTTACTTTACCATCTTGCAAGACAATATTCTGGTCCTGTACATGGAAAAATAGGTACATATTAATAGTTTCATTTGGATGTTCCTAATCTAAGATAAAAGCAAATAAAAAGAAATAATTCTGTACCTGAAGGGCCACTATGATTTTCCTTGAGCAGGTAAGCCCATCTTCACAGCACGGAACACTCTCAGTTAAAACACGGAATGTGCCATTTTCTTGACCACAGTAATCCTTCAAAAGTGAAATACTCATAATGGTTTATGCAATAAAGAACTCAAGTACCATATTGATATTATACATTTTTTAATAGAATCAATTTTATTTTTTCATCTAGGTTTTGTTTTGCTGACACTCAGTTGCATATGTGGTGCTGGGGTACAAACCTGGGTCCTTGCACATGCCAGGCAAGTGCTCTTCCTCCAAGCCACTACTCTAGTGCTCACACAAATATTTCTTAGAGAGCAATTCCTTACATGCGGTAAGCCACCATATGCTATGGTATGGAATTTCCAAAAAAACAATGATATAACTACATTGGTGGACAGGTGGGCTTGGCCAAGCCCAGTCTAGATTATTTGCTCTGACAGCCTCTTTCCATTACTTCCACAAAGGTTTAGAATTATATCATAGAAATATAAGTATTTAAATCATGTTTATAATAACTGATTTAATTCTAGGCTCTGTCAATAGTTAAAGGTAGTTTTTTCCTCAGTGATTTATATAAATCTTGATATTCAATCAAAATTTCATCCATTAATTGTTACTTAAGAAGCAATTTAATTTATAAAAAGCATGAACCCAGAAATCAGGCAGATTATACATTGTTTGAATGTATTTTCTACTTAGTAGCTTAATTTACTTAATCTCTTTAAGCTTGATTTCTTCATCTGCATCATAGGAATAGGAATAGTCTTATAGTATTGTAATTATTACGTGCAATAAGATAAGTAAATGCTCTTGGCAAATAAGTACTTCTAAAACAGTAGCTGTCAATTTTTCTAGTGTTGTCATCTTAATAATGATAGCTAATGTTTTCTGAGCACTTAGCATGTGCTTCAATGTGTGCTCTAGGGACTATTTTCATGCATGATTTATAGATATGAAACCATAGACAATAACAGGTCAAGAAATGTGCCCCAAGTTACACATCTGATAAATGGCAGGGTCAGGTCTGAAATCTTAGCCTAGGCTTCAGTGAGTGTCACTATTACTTTGCATAACATTTTACTGGCTTCTAAGAGCATATGAGGCTCCTTTTCAAAATTTTCCCATTATGCAAATAAGCTTTTCTAGAACTCATCCACAAATAATAACTATAGAAAAATTATCACAAAACACGCTCATAATTACCTCAAGGAATGAATATTGGCAGAGACCATCGAAGCTGTAACTTTGCCCATCAAAAGTTCTAATGTGACCTTCCCCATAGATGTGGCAGGTGGTCTGACATTCATTTTGTGTGCAGTTCCAAGACCCTTTTATGCAAGTACTAAAAGGACAAAATGAATGTGGTAATTATATTATGCAAGGATTCATGTACTTGCATTGTTTTTGTAAAAATAGATCAAATTAATGCTTTCATTTTACTTACATTTTGGGGTGGTCTTCTTTTATTGTTTGATGCTCATTACACATAATGCTATCGAAAATTTCTACTTTAAAAAAACTAATATGTTCTTCTACCTGCATTTAGACATTACTTTTTTCAAACAGCTCAAGATCTGACCACTTCTTTCCTGGGAAAACTAAGAGCATATTCTATATTTTCTAATATCCAAAATAAAATAATCATTTATTACATACCATTCATTGCAGCCGACCGAAGTGACACTTCCTTGGTCATATTCTTGCTCACCAAAAGAGCATGGACAATCATCAGGAAAAACACATTTCCCTTTAGAATTTCTAACCATTCCAACTGGGCAATAGCACCCACGTTTGCACGGCAAGCCCGCCTACAGAAATAGCAAATATATACCATGTGACAGTGCTGTGATCATTCACATTATCGGCATCAGTACAAACATATAAATGCACCAAGTGTACTTTTGAAGTCAACATTTAACAATTTCAAATAACACAAAAAAAACTTAACCTTTTAATTATTTTTCTTGGAAATTTCCCTTTACTGTCCTAAAACAATTCGGACTTTTGATGTGTTAAAGGCTAATGTGTAGTTCTATGTTACTTACATCAAAAGCAGGTATGTTCCAAGTGGTACATGTTTTATCAGTTCTTCTCTGTGCCTTGGGATCACTGCAATCTACATACTCAGCCCCTCCAGAACAATTTTCTGCAAGATAAGAGAAGTTGTTTTTAATCAAGGACCTGCTGATCTTTTTCTTTTAACCACAAAAGATATTTTAAGCTTGTACCAACACTTCAACACTTACGTAGGGTTAAATCAATGGGAGTTTGGCAAAGAAGAACTCCATCTTGACAGATACTGGAAATGAAACGAAATTATATATTTAAACATTTCAAAGACAATGAGATGAAGGAATCACAGTTCCTCATAAGTATTTTAGGAAGGTACAAACTTCTATGGAACTCAGAAAAATTCATAGAAAGGTTGGCTGTATCTTGATGGATAAAAGTCAACAGATAGTACTGACAAGGAGCAAACCTATGACGCAAGAAAAATCAAAATAAGTTTCATGAGTCATGTTTGGATTAAAAATAGGATCTACAGGGGCTGGAGCGGTGGCTCAGCGGTTTCGGCGCTTGCCTGGCAAGCACGAGGACCCGGGTTCAAACCCCAGCACCACATACACAACTGAGTGTTGGAGCAACCAAGGCCATGCGAAAAAACTAAATAAAGTTGTTTCTCTCTTTCTCTCTCTCACTATCCCTCTCTCTTAAAAAAAAAAAAAAAAAAAAAAAAAAACTTCTTTAAAAAAAAAAATAGGATCTACAGTGGGGTCTGGAATGGGGTAATGGTAAAGGGAACCATAGTTTTGGGGTGCTAGCCTAAATTTCTTTAGTTAATCTCTTGATTACCCTAACAACTATAGAAGGAAAGAAAGTATTATTACCAAACCCTAACCAAATGTTTATGGACCTTGATAGAAAGAGGTACCTATAGTTTCCTTTTGAATGGCCAAAAAAAATCTTTAGTTTCATGAAACTGTCATTTAGCAACAAAAGAAAGGAGAGAAGATATGTCCAAAGTTGTTTGGAATGACTACGTCATTTTTGGAAGTTATGTTCACAAGATATGTAGTTCTCCTATGGAATTAGAAATATGGTTGAATTACTTTCCTTCAAACAGCAAAAATCTTAGTCTCCTCAGTCATTACAAAATCACCAAAATTGCTAACTCTTCAGGAACTCAACCTACATTCCTGAGTATGGTGTGCCATGGTTTTAGCCCTATCCTATGCAATAATAACCCACATATGCAGTGCTTCTCACATGAGGGTGTTCTAGTTACTCTACAGAAAATCATTCTTCACATCTCAGTTTTATCTAGAAAAAGATTCAGCCTTTAGAACAACACAAATGACAGTCTCCTGTGGGAAGTTGTCCTTCAACTCTTCAGGTAGTGGCTGGCCCTTTCTGCTCTATCTTAAAATACACAACCTCCTGATAACACTCTGACTTTGTGAGTCCAAGACAGTGATCACTCATTTTTTTGAATGATGTCTGTGGAAAGAACCCTAGAAAGCACTGTCTGAATATGAAACCATTTTGCACTGACCATCTACACGAACTGCCAGGATGTGTTCCTACTGAGGTTTAAAACCAAACTAGTGAAGGGTAAAACATATGGTCACTGTGATATAACGAATCCTCTAGAATAAAGCAGGCAATACTAATCTTGGTAAAAAATGATAAATGAGGAAAGTCTAAAGAAGACTTCATACTAGCAAGTGACTGAAGAGAATGCAGTGCCTTCATTTCAACATCATAATGAGATTACATGAAATCCCCATACCATTTATTGTCATCTATGTAGATGACTACACCTGGTTGCAAGACTTCATCATTTATGTAACAGTCACACTGGGACTTCTGAACACAGTTTCCTTCACTATTCTGGTACATTTCATCAGGGCAAGTGCATCCATCAACTGGAACATCTCCAACATCACAGCTTCTGTCTCGCTCTGACAACGAGCGGCAAGAACTATTGCAGGCCTTTACATTATACTTGAAAACTAGACCACTGGGACAAGACTGTTCTGTAGGAAGAGAAAAAATAATGAATAACCAATATGCATATGTCTAGGAAAATAAGTGATTTTACTTCAACTTGCCATTTATAAAAATTAGAGTGAATGAAGCATAATTTGAGTAAATAAACCCCAAAAAAGTGCTTGTTCATTGGTTTCTCTCACTCCTTATTTTTCCAGTCAATTTTGGGTTCCTACAGTACATTGAACGACTGCTGGGGAAAAAGCCCATCAACAGGATAGAAAACATGCTGCCCTCACATGACTTACATTCCTGTCAGAAAGACATGTGTTCATGCTATGAAGCAGCAAGATGGACAGCAGTAAGTGTTTCCAGCTGGAGAACTGTGCTCAGGGGAGAGAGTGGATAGTTGAACAGGACTGCAGCCCAGAGACAGGTACCAACCCACATGAGAAAGAGGATAATTCTTTTAAAAGCACTTAGACAGAGGCTATGTAAGTCCAGGGACACAACCAGGTTTAGAACTCACAGGGTCTATTAGAGGGTTGGCCTTTACTTTAGAGCTATGATAAGTCATGGATTTGATTTTCACTAGAGTGATCCATGATAGATTAACTATATTTGGCTTTAAAGATTACCTTGGTTTCTAGATAGAGAATGAATTAGAAGTAGTCAAGGGTAGATGCTGAAGGATGCCATTATAATCACCCAAGAGAAAAAAAATAGTGGCTTCTTGAACTAAATTGGTAGGAACAGAAGTAAAAAGATGTGATGAGATTTTGTAGGTGAACTAACCCTACCGACTAACCATGAGGTGTTAAACATAACTTACAAGACAGGTGTTTTTTGTTTTGTTTTGTTTTTTCTCTTGGTGACATCATAGTCACAGAGTACAACAAATATTTTTAAATAAAACGGTTTTATAAATATGGTAGTTGAGCCCCATATTACAAACGTCTTTCAAAATAAATTTTTTATATTTTAAAATACATTAACAGCACATTATTTAACTTATAGCATGCAATTTAACAGAAAAACAGATATATTAATACATATAGATTCTGTTTTTATTTACAATAAAGATAAATCAAGATGTCAAAATCCAAGGATTGCTCAATGATACTAAAAACAGACAATCATTTTGGGAAGAACCAGATACAATTTGAAAGTGCATGTTCCTAAACCATCTCTGCCGCTATTCCACTTAAGCAATCACACTCTCGCACACACACTCACCTTCTCTCGCTCACACACACACACGCACGCACGCAGTGCAGTGAAACTGAGAAGGCAGTAGTTATCTGAAACCATCAACCCACTTACCACACTGTCCTGTTCTCCAGCCAACTAAGTAGGTCTCCTTCTCAGCACAAGCTTTCACATAGTTGCCTAAAATTGTACACAGGCAATCCTGACTCTTTTCACAAGAGCAAGTGTATTTTTTGCATTCCTTTGAAAATAAAAAAAGTTATATTGTATTTTAAAACTATTCAAAAGAACAGGCAACCTAAGTATAAAAACTCAGTTTACAACCATTCCTTCCTTTACCCTGGAAAAAAAAATATGACTCTGAAACATTTGGAAACATTTCTTTAAATGTCCAAAAAAGCAAATTAATTGGTAACCCACTTAACAAAGAGCTCAGAAAAGACAAAGAAAAACTTATTCAATTTTTTCTCATTTGGTATCATTTTCCAGTACTACTTTTAGTCTAAGTTGATAGATCTATAACTTGAATAAATTAATGGAATCTAAACTTCAGCATATATTTAGTCTAGTGACAATAACTATTATTAAGAGAAAGTTAAAGATCTACATGCTTTTGTTGGTTTCAACAAAGTATTTCTCAAAAAAGTTTGTAAATATCAGACCCTCACATACCTCGTGATAGAATTTAGGGTTTACAATGGGATGGCAGGAAGCAAAAGGCCCACTTGAATCAAGAAGAATTTCACAGTTAGTTTCAGCATACTTTTCTGGAAAAAAATTAATGCAACCAAAATTATTATGAATAACATCATAATTGAAAGAAATAAAATTTGAAAGTTTTATTCTTATTAAAATAATTATGCTTTGGAAGTGTTTTGCTATGACTAAAAACTCTCAACTCCCATGAGAAGCCCAACTATACACAGGCAGGCAGATAAACTCAGAAATTTCAAAAATTAATATACGTGTATATGGTTATTTGTATCTGTAACATGGGGGTATTGCAAAGGTGACATGAGAGAGGGTGTGGACAAAGGTGGGAGACCCTGGACTAGGATCGGCCTTAACTTACTTTGTCCATATCCATGTATGCATGAATATATAACAATTCCCTCCAATATGTAAAACTATGTTAGACAAAGTGTTTTGCTATGCTAAATCTAATTGGTTGTTACTATATACAAAAATAGCATGATTTGATTAGAAACATCTTACAATAAAAGGTAAAAATCTTTATCAGCTTTGGATATTTTTATTAATTTATTTAACTTTTCTCTGGCATGGATTTTCTACGTAAAAATGGTAATAAGGGTACTAGATCATATGCTTAGATGAATTTTAATTTAAAATATATTTAATGGCTGAATTGTGACAAGTTAATAAATGAACAAACCACAACACTACTTTCCCCCAATCCATCACCCCAGAATGTCTTGCCAGTTTTTCTGAAGGTCATACATTAGGATGACCAGTGTCAATAATTCACATACACAAATTGAATTTTTCAAGTGTTTAGTTGATATTTGCTGATTTTTGAATAAAAGAAATAACAAAAAGAAATTAACAAAGAATTAACAAAAGAAAATTCATGAAAATAGCATCTGGGTAACAAATGCACTGCTGAATGAATTTTTAGCTATAAAGGAAGTTGAATCTACTTAAAAAACATTGGAAACATTAATGTCTCAAATTTCAACAAATTGGTAACCAGGTACCACAGTTTTTATGTAAATATTATTAAAACTTATTTAACTTCAGGAAAACGTTATTAATTCAAATGTAAAATACAAAATTTATTTATACATCTCTTTAAAGTGGTAGCCTGTAGTCTGCTTAACATAAATTGACTTTGTTTCTATGAGATATGCACTTTTTGTCTATTCTAATTGTTTTCATTGCAATACACAAAACAAAATAGCATGACAAGACCCTGAAATATGCATGTTTAATGCTTCTACCAACTCATTTAATGTTTAATGTTTCATTTTTCAAGTCAATTTTAGTAGATAAAAATTTCAAAGGGATTGCTTTAGATCAGACTTTTTGTTTGGAATACATGGATTGATTTAGAGACCACTAAATAACCTGTCAATATAATATATTTTAGCAGCTTCCATTGTGTTCCTTATTTATGAAAGAAGCACTGTAAAGCATTGATGAAAATCAACAATACTAGGGAACAATGAAAGCATGGATTGGATTTAAAGCACTTGGATTATAACTTAGTTTGTAATCCTTATTCATTATACTCTCTCTGACCTCCATTAGCAAGACTGATTAATAACCCACCCTCACCCTGTGTCCTTCATGAGTTTTTATGGGAATAAACTGAATTAATATTAATGACAGTCTTTTGGTAAGCTGAAACAGAGGTTGAGTCACACAAGTTAAGGTTTTAGTAAAATCTACATTTGGGGTTTAGTTTTACTGATAGCAAAGACAAAGGAGTTGGAACACCTGAACACAGCTACAGCTCTGTCAAGTGACTAAAGCATTTTTGGTGCTTTAATCCATTTTAACCAATAACTATTTCCACCATTAAATTGAAAGAAAATTAATAAATTAAGTTATCTCAAAAGTCTCCTCTTTTGAGAAAGGAGGTCTAGTATCATGTTTTAAATCCAGATAAGGTGTAATATCATACAACCTAATACATTTTTAGAGATGTTTTGGGAAGGAGAAGGGAGGGATAAGGGTGAGTAACTGGAGGGGGGATTCTTGGGGGTAATTCTAATTTTCAGAATCTATATACATGTATTATATTATTTTGTTAGAAGCTTGTGTGATTGTTGAACAAATAAATTTCTGAATAAAAAGTCTCCTCTAACCCCATTATTCTATAACGATGGAAAGCTATACAAGGCAGAAAACTAAAAGACAACAGAGATGAGCCCCCAGGGAAAGATGAGCTTTCTAGGAATATTTTGCCCAGCCAGATTGCTTCTCTGCTTTTTCCTCCAAAACTAAAGCCAGGATTATCTGATGAACTCATTATTATCAGGATAAATACATAATGCCTAGAACCAAATATTTAATTACAGAGTTTCACGCTCAATTAATATTACCTGTTTCTATACTGACACACGAAGTGGGGTTTCCTTTAGGACAGGGCATCATTTCCCAAGAACTAGCAAAGGCCTGAGAGGTCTTCTCCAATATATTCTGACTTGACATGAAATCATCCTCGGCTTTGTTGTTGTAGGAACCACAGAGTCCTGTGTTATAATCACACCAGAAACAAAGTTTAACATCGACTCACCTACTTTTGGATGCACATGCTCATCTCATTTCTTTGCTCATAGCAAAACCTGTAGAAGCTACCTTAGAACATGCCTGGTTAGTCTTCATAAATGTAGGCAAAATTTTTTGACACTTTAAATTTCAGTCAAATTTCCTTTCTTCAAAATTCCAGAGTCCTGGCAAACCATTTGCCTTGTATACTGTTTTCCCATTTCTTGCCTTAACTTTCTCACCTTTGACAAGTAGTAGGAAGCATGCTTACAAGTAGAAACCTATGACTACATTTTCCTGGCTTCTGTGTGAAGATTGAAACCACATCAAGGGCTATGTGCCTCTCTTACCTAGACCCTTCTGACACATTTGTTATATCTTTTTATGTGTGAATAAAGTTAGTTTCTCATGTAATGGTATATCTCCAAAGTTTGTATATTTATAAATTAATAGCTCTCTGTGGGGCTTGTCCTCATTGTATTATTTGTTATGTTAATCATCTATGGCTATATGGAACACCTGATTTTTATTATAGACAACCTCAGTGAAATAAGTGACTATATGGTTTGGATATGTAATGTGCCCCACAGACTTCTGTATTGAAGTCTGGGTCTCAGAATCATTCAGAGGTAAGGATTTTGGAAAGCGAGGATCTGACCTCATCAATGGTTTAATCCGTTGAGAAATTCACATCTGGATAGCACTAGTGGGCGGGGGCAGAGATTGTCAGAGGTGAGGCCTAGTTGGAGAAAACTGATCACTGGGAGCATGCTCTCAAAGGGTATTTCTTTTCCCCAGGCCGTTCCACATGGTGTCTTTCTCTCTTTTTCTGAGCTTCCTTGCTACCATAAGGTAAGCTGCTTTCTTCCCCCAAGCCCTTCTGTCCTGATGTTCTGTCTCGCCTCGGGCCCAAAACAATGGAGTCAGGGGACCACAGACCAAAACCATGAGCCATAATAAAACTTTCCTCCTCTAAGTTGTTTATCTGGTATTTTGTCCCAGAGATGAAAAGATGACTAACACAATGACCATGTGATCTATCAGAAAGACAAATAACAAAGCCACTATTATTTAAAATAATTTAAAAAAAAAAAAACAGATTAATCTTTTCATTTATTCAAGTGCAAATTGAAGTCTTAGAAATACATGGTACTAGCAAAGTAGCATGCAACATGTATTATCAAATTTCACTTACATAGAAGCCTTAATTTGAAATCTTTTTTTTAAAGAGAGAGAGAGAAAAGCAAAAAAAGAGATACACAATCAACTTCATTTTAATTTTTCATCTGGTTTTCATTTCTCCGACACTTAGTTTCTGACACTTAGTTGTGTTTCTGGTGCTGGGGTTTGGTCCTCACACGTGCCAGGCAAGCACCGTACTGCTAAGCCACTGCTCCAGCCATGAAATCTTTAAAATGTTTAAATTATTTGAAAACCTTTGGGAATATATTTTATGGTGAATAAAGTTGTCTTTGCCACGAAAACCAAGTTGGAATTATTTTTCTACAATATCAAAAGGCAAATTAAGTCAAAATATTTTAGAATGTGGAGTCACTAACCAAGAGAAAACCTCAAATTAATAAATAATGCTCATATTAGAAACCTGGAAATAAAAGTACGTCCAGAGGACTTACCTACAGTGTCTGTGAACTGGTTGTGAGGCATGGAAATATATAATTGCATTACAGGAACAATTTGCACTTGCATTTTTATATGAGAAAATGTTTGTACTTGTATGTACGATGTCGATTCTTTGAAGATCTGTACTTTATCTGTTAAAAGAAGTGTTCACAACAATAATTAACATGTTAAAAAGTTTTAAATGTCTTAGAATTCTTTAGTAACTGTTTTAAAACATTTAGTATCTTAAAATTGAATAAATGAAATTTGTATTTTAAAATATTATCAATCTTACCTGAATAATAATAATCTTGATTTCTAATCATGTCATTTGTCACTGTTCCATCACTATTGATTGTGAATTTTTCAACTGAAACAGACTAATGTTTAAAACAATTTGTTATTTTATATTAATTTGCAATATTAATTCTAATATAGTTTATGAACCTGAATTTTTTTTTAAGAGAGAATCAACTTTATTCATTTTTTCATGTGGCCTTCAGGGCTCCGAGACTCATTTGTGTACATGGTGCTGGGGTTTGAACTCATGTACTTGCACATGCCAGGCAAGTGCTGTAACCACTGAGCTACTACTCCAGCCCATGAACCTGAATTTTTTGTGCTATAAAACATGTTTAATTTTATAGGATTAATGTATAAGTATCTAAAATACAAAATAATAATCCCAAGAAGGTAAATCAGGTATCCAAAGGGTCAACAGTTTGTAAGTGCCATATTGTAAGTGCTTGTTGTCCTCCCTTCTAGTTTAGGTCTTTTTCCACTTATAATGTTGGTTCCAGATACACAAGTTCTAAATAAATACCATTGTCTTTTTTCTTAAATGGTCCACAGAGTTTAACAATCCAGTGCAACACTTCATGAATACCTTAATTAGTATATAATTGTATATTTATGGTAATTTTAATACAGTTCGGGACCTTGGAACTATACAGCTCTTCCAGAGACAATTGGTTTCCTATGTAATCTTATTTATGATTTTAATTTATATAGAACCTTTCTTCTTCAAACGCAAAAATTTTAATTTGTGAAATAATTTATCTGATTTTACTCTACTAAGTCTTAGAAAGTTAATTACTTACAGAATTCAAGACAAGAGTAACACTATTCAAGCATGTTCCAGTCTGACCATTTTTACATGGACGAAGCTCAACACTAACAGACCAATCTTTATCCTGTTAAAAAAAAAAATAATGTTCATTAAAATATTTATTAAAATGTTATTTATTATATGCTGCTACTGTCTTATTAATTCACAATGCATTTTTGAGTTTTAAGTATAGTTTCTATATATAATCAGTCTGCCCTGAAAAGAGAAACCTAGTTCAGTTCACAGTATAATCACAGGAATGGCCAAGAGCTTTGCAAATGGCCCAAGTCTCTTGTGTGAGCTTTGTTATTAAGTCTATAACTGATAGGTTTTAATAGTCACCATTTTTCTTTTATCTTTGCTCTTTATTTTCTCTTCAAAGGGAGTGATAATGCCTTATAGGGATTATTAAGAATTCCAATTAACAGATTTTTATTCCCTGGATGGTCTAAAATGTCTGAATTCAATGCGATAGGGATTTAACTAGAGAAACTGAAATACAAGTCACATTGAATAACGACTTCCAGTTCTCATTCCAAAGTCTAGGCACCTCTAGTACACAAGAAGCTCATATTCCACATGCTTTGGCATAGTTTTCTACACTTTCCTCATAACCAGTCTTCATTGATTAAAGTAAGAGTATGAAAAGAAAGGAAAATAAATTATGCTGATAGGCCATCAGGAAGCTTTATTTGGGAAAATGGACTTGAGTAGCAGCAGCTACATTTTTCACATTACTGGATATCAATGCACTTTTTTATTTCAGGTTCTTCATTTCTTACTGGAAAGATTAAATACAATTATCTAATCTCGTGTTAACTAAAGGCATTAGCTGCAAATATGAAATCATTTTGAAATCTCATTGGAATTGAAGGTATTTAAACTTTTGATAAGAAGAGCCCTCTATCATACCGGTACTACTCTATTACCAAAACTAAAAATAAATGTAAAGAATAAGGATAACAGAAGAATATGTCATGGCATGCAAAAGATTGTTTCATTTGAAGCACTGGTGAGCACATATCAAGAAAAGTAAAAGAGTGAACTAATTCTTCAGTGTGCTTAGAAGATTGTAACAGAATGCAGACCTTTTAGCAAGAATTTCTCAAGGGGCACAGGGAATATTGATTCAACATTGACAAATATTACTAGCAATATCAATATGTGACAGAAAATAGATATTGAAATATATAAGCAGTAAATGGAGGGCTGTTTACTGCTTATTTCTTTATATACTAATTCAGCATGAAGACTGTGTTTTAAATTGACTGTGAAATAGCTTGGTGTCTGTATCAGTTTCCTCGAGTAATCCAGGATGTTACGTACATAGACGGCCAAGAAGTGACAGTTTCCAGGATGGTTGTATCTATTTCCATCAAAAGTGGTAACTAAACTTCCTTCCACTTTACATCTTCCAGGACAGAAGGCCTCTGTACAAGACCACTTTGCATCTTGGCATGTGCTGTTAAAATACAATGGCATATTAAAGATCATTAATTGTAATTTATCTATGGTGAAATAAGCATCACAATATTAAAATATTAGTTCTTATGCAAAGACTTTTCAATTAAGTTTTATTAGATCATTCCCCACCAACATCTCAGCTCTCATAAAATGACTCATCATAAAGATACCCTGGAATTTTAAAAGACTTTTATTTCTTTGACTAAAATGATAACTTCTGCATGGATTAAATATATAAAAATTTGCATGCTGGATTTCAGGGGTTTGTCCATATCAAATACATTTCATTATTAGTATCAAAACACCTGCAACAAGCTATAATATAGATCTGCACTGCCCAATACAATAGGGATATACAGCTAGTGAGCTTTAAAAATATAGCAAGTCCAAATTGAGATCTGCTGTACATACAAATTGCATATATTTTAAAAATAACTTGAAAAATAACTGTAAAATATCTCATCTATTTTAATTTCATATTTAAGCAATAATATCTTTGTTGTATTTGGTTATATAAAATACACTATTAAAATTAATTCTAACTTTTGCTTCTACTTTCAAAACGTATCAACACTGGTGGAACTGCAGACTGGTACAGCCACTCTGAAAAGCAGTGTGGAGAATCCTCAAAACACTAGGGATGAATCCACCATATGATCCCGCTATTCCTCTCCAGGGTATTTTCCAGGTATTTAGAATCAGCACATTACAGCAGCACAGCCAAATCCGTGTTCACAGCAGCTCAATTTACGATAGCTAAACTATGGAACCAACCCAGATGCCCCTCACTGGATGAATGGATCCAAAAACTGTGGTACATATATACCTTGGAGTTCTACTCAGCAATTAGAAACAATGACATTGCAGCTTCTGAAGGTAAATGGATGGTTATGGAAGAAATCATGCTGAGTGAAGTCAGCATAACCCAGGGAACCAAGGGTTGAATGTCTTCACTCATCTGTGGAGGCTGGAGCTAGACTCTGGCCAGTGTCAAAGGTGGTCAACTCTCATGTATTAAACCCAGAAAAGGCACACAACCTAAGGCATTCATAGAGATGTATTGGGAAGGAGAGAGGAGGGGGTCAGGGACAGGGATAAGGGTGGGATAATGGGGGTGGCTCTAGAGGGTAATTCTAATTTTCAGAATATATATAATATCATATTGTTTCATTGGAAGCATTTTTGATTGTTCAACAAATAAATTTCTTATTAAAAAACATTAAATTACATATGTGAACTAAATTTGTGGCTTACTTATATTTCTCAGATAGCACTACTTTAGTCTCTCAATAAGTCCAAACTACTTTTATTCCTAAGTCTTAAGAATATATTACCACAAAAACAAAGTACTTCCCATTTATAGAGAAAATATTATAGTATAAATAGATTTTTTTCATTGCATCAGATTATTTCCCTACAAGGATAAAATATTTATCTAGAAAAGCCATTAGGAGTCTTGCAAAGTAAAAAAAAACACATAATGAGATACAGGAAAATCTCTCTAGTCATCATACTGCTGCTAAGTTCGAATAGAAGGTTCTAAGAGACTATTCATTTAACAAAGAAATAAGCTACACTAGCTTCTGGCAAATTAAAATTCACCCTGGATTAAATATACTATTTATCTTCACCAAGGTAGTCTACATAAAATTCATTTGAAAAGCATTGACTTGTTTATGACTGTACATTTTTATTAAAAATTCTTGACAAAATTAGTATTATTTCCTTATTGTAACTAATCTCATATTATGCTTTGCTTTATATTTGCAACTATCGAGTGATTTACTGTTGAAAACACTACTTCAGTTGGAGAATAACATCCTTTTAAAGATATATAGAAGGACTGGGGTTGTAGTTCAGAGGCAGAGCACTTGCCTAGCATGTGTAAGGCACTCTGTTCGATCCTTAGCACCATATAAAAATAAAGGTATTCTGTTCATCTACAACTTAAAAAAAAAAACTTTAAAAGATACATAGAAAATACATATACATGTCGTATTCATACATATGGGAGGATGCTAGGGATTGAACCCAAGCGTGCTTTACCCTACCACTGAGCTATGTCTCCAACCCTTTCTTATTTTGTATTTTGAGATACGATATAATCTCATTAATATGCTGAGGCTGGTCGCCAGTTTGCAATCCTTCTACGTGAGCCTATTGAGGCCTCGGAATACAGGCATGTGCCACCATGCCAGCTATTTATTTTATATAAAAAATAAAGTAAGTCTTTATGAAAAGGAAAACATAAGAAGTGCCATGAGATTTCTATTTATTTCTGAAAAATTTATTTTAAGGGTACATTTTGGAATTCTTTTTCAAATTAGATAAAATATCTCTATTATTTTACTATCAATAAAATGTGGGCAGAAAGCACATACGTACCACTGAGAACCACAAGGACCTTCTCGGACTTCTCCTGGCTGATACACTTTTCCGTTAGATTCACAGGGACAGGTCTCCTTTAGTACACATTTTCCCTTCTCGCCAATATCATCCAATAGATAACCTAGAATACATTATATAAGGTTAATGAAAAATTATATAAACATCAGCAAATTGTTCAGCAGTGTGTTGTAAAGCTACTCCTGAACTAGTGCTTTCAAGTAAACTTGCAATGAAAATGGAAAAGTCTTGTTTAAGCAATTACTTCTTATCGGAACAGTCAAGAAGATAAAAAGAACTTTCTGAGTCTGAGTTACTGCTGTAGAGACCACAGTTCTCTTGAGCCCAGCACAGCACTAAAGTATGTTGTGAGGAATATGGAACCCTTAGAGTACTGTAAGAATGGAAATATATTAGCTTTAGAAGCCTCTCTAATCCTCCTTTGTAGTTTCCTGGGATTGATCAGGAATAGCTGAATTGGGAGATATCTTGTTACGCACAAGTAAGCAAACACTGTGCTGAATCACTGTCCTCAGCTGCTTTAGTGAACACACTCTCAGTGGTATATTACCTTCTGAGCAGGTGCAGCCACTCACACATTCGCTGTCTTGAAAAGGAGCCACATTAGAACAAGTGGCAGGATTTGAAGGTCCACATTCTTTGTAAACATGATTTTCTGGGCATGTACGCTTTTCTGCAGATATATAGAAAAATGTATACATGTAAATTAAAGGAAAGTAAATAATATATTAATAAGGAGATTTTTAAGTGGGATTGAGTCTAATTTTCAAGATGAAAGTCAATCTTTTCAGATAATACAACTAAACTATGCTGATTTCTTCTGTATTATTTTTATGGCATGATATTTATCTGACTTGGAGATAATGTATATTGTATATAATTTAATCATCTCAAGTTGAAATTTATACTCTATTTGTAAGGACTGATATAGGCAAAAGTGAAAAGTGTATTTTTATTTGTATGAAATTCATATTTGTTTTATTAGTCTTTTAAAATAAAAATCATAGCACTAATTCATGTATTTTTTTTAATAAACATTCCAATTATTTTTACAGAATTTTCTCATTTTCCCCATGATTCTTCACGAGGCCTACAAAGTTCCTAATCAAGATCTTAACACAAAGCACTGACATGAGGCAGGTCACATCACAAAAATGAGTTTCCTCCTAAGCACATGTCAGAGACAGGACTTCTGCATCTCCAATATCCCCTTTGGTGCTTAGAACAACTTGAAAAAATACTGGAAATACAGCTTAACCTTAAAGTGCTGTAGGAACTTTATTATTCATAATTTACAATAGAGTTTAAAAAAGCCTACCGCAAACCACGTCAGAATCATCTCTCCAATATTCAAAGATGCCAGGACCATCTGAGGCACAGAGGCGGGACAGCTCTGAATAAGTGTCACACACAGAATTTCTGTCTCCATCTGGGCAATACTCATCAATGCAGACTGTTTTGTAGCCGCTGGATAAAGCTGCAACTTTTTCACATTTCTCAAAGTAGGTTCCAATAATTTTGTTACAATACTATGAAACAAAGCATAGTGCTTTATTAAAACGCAAGAAAGACAGGATATAAAATTAAATTTTAGGTAAAGATACATGCAGAAGTTTGCTTTTCTTATTTGGGCATAATATACCATAGATTTGACAGAAGGAATTATTGAACACTGATTAAGATAAGTTTTTACATATTACAGTAGGTAAGATGACTTCTAAAAGAAGGTTTCACATCTGACATTTCCAATTGCTACATAATGACTTTAAAAATTGTTTATACCTCAATGTATTCAAAATGTCTGACAGTGACATGAATCTTAAAACTTGAGAAAATGGAAAGGCAGAGAAGAGAATGGTCAATGCCACAGAGTGTGATGTTAATGGATGGAATACCACCATATTCAGAAGGAATACCATCCCTTTACCTGTTAATCGGCTTATATTTTTTTGAGCAAACAGAAGACCATAAAATCTGCTTACTGTCTTTGTGGGAACAATAGGAGTTTCTCTAATAATAACATTTGTTTCTATATCAATAAAGGAAGTAAAGACATATATAATTTAACTTAAAAAAGTTCAAATTTCAATATATTTCAACTACCACATAGCTCTTTTCTTTTTTAGCAATGTTTCCAGAGACACATGAAGTTCTCATCAAATAATTGTGTAATTTACACTAATTAGGCCCAAGGAAGGACACTGTATAAAAAGAGGGAAATAAAACCATCAGATGATTTTTCATCTATTATTCTTTCACATCTTTCTGTTTTGTTGGGATGAGAAATATAACTTCGTATGCTCTGGCCTTACTATAACCTTTTTCCTTTTTAATAAAAAGAGAGAAAGAGAGAGTATGTGTATGTGTGTGTGCGCGCGCGCGAGAGAGAGAGAGAGAGAGAGAATCAATTTTATTTAGCTTTTCATGAGGCTTTCATTGCTCTGACAGTTTTGTATGTCATGCTAGGAGTTCCAACCCACATCCTCAGGCATGCCAGGCAAGCACCCTAACTGGTGAGCCACCACTCTAGCCCCCATAACTTTTGTTCATATGTTGGTCCTTAGTAAATGTCCTCTGTTTTGAGCATAAATTTATATACTCAACTAATATGATTAAGCTACCCAGAGTTAAGTTCTCACTTTTTTAATGTAAACACCCCAACAGATAAAACAAAATCCCCACCTTCATGGAACTCATAATCTTACGGGGAACGTCTAAGAAAACCACAAGCCATTTTTATAGATGGTGTCTGATCATAAGTGCCAATGTGTGGCACACGGTAACAGAGGAAAGAGAAAGCAATGTATGGGGCTTCACAATGGAAATGGCAAATGGCCTCGTACAATATCATAGTTTCGTTTTCTTTGCTAGAAGATAACAAGATGGCTTTCAATGCAACACCCATTATCAGTAAAATAGAAGTCTCTCTTAGCCATATCATTCAAACATCTTTTCATCTTAAAAATTTTGTTTTAGATTTAAACAGGAATATGCAAACATTTATTCAATCATGGAATGTCTCCAGTCTACCAGATTATAATATATAACAGAATTATGTAATGGAAAATTCACAGAATAAATGATAAGCATTTTTAAGTATCTTAGACAAAAACATTACATGTAACTTTTTCAAAAAGGTGAAGGATATAGAGGATGATGATTCAGACTGACTATCTGGATCAAAATGTAAAGGAGTGGAACAGAATTCATGATTTTCCAAACAGTAAGAAGAAAATCAAGCCAATGTCCATCAAGAGACAATAATGGAGAGGTGAAATACATCAGCTTACAAAATAACTAAGAATGATTCAAAGAGAAATAAAATTGTCACACTAAAACACACTAAATAAAATGTTTTGGGAAAAACTTATCTTAGCATCTATAGCTAGCCTAAAGCTGGAAAATAGACTGTAGCATGATTGGAGAGGAAGTAGTTACAAAATTATAAGATACAAATTCTTAGAAAAGTATGGTGCTGGGTCTGGAGCAGTGGCTCTGCGGTTATCGCACTTGCCAGGCATGTGTAAGTACACAGGTTCAAGCCCCAGCACCCATGTACACAACTAAGCATCAGAGCAATGAAAGCCATGTGAAAAACTCAATAAAAAATAGATTCTCTCTTTTTGTCTCTCACTCTCTATCCTTCTCTCTTTAAAAAGAAAAGTATGGTGCTTATCTAAATTAAAACTATGGAAAATAATCGAAACTGTTGTAAAGACCAGCAAAACATAGAGATCCCAGAATTAAACCCAAACATTTATGGTTAACTAAGTTTTGACATCAAGAGAACATAATAGGCAAAGTATGGTCATCTCAACAAATAGTGCTCAGAAAACAGGATTTCCATATACACAAGAATGAAATTGAGCCTTTATCTTGTACCATATACAAAAATCAACTCAAAGTGGATAAAAGAATCTACATATAAGACCTGAAATAATAAGACTCCTAAAGCAGAACTTAAGAGAAAAACTCTTAGACGTTGGCCTTGGCATTGATATTTTGGGTATCATACCAAAGGTTCAGACCCCAAAAGCAAAAATAAGTAAATGGGAACTAAATCAAACTGAAAAGCTTCTATACAACAAGAATTTAAAAAAATGAAATAGTAGCCAACAGAATGGAAAAATCTATTCACAAATCAATATAAGGGGTTAATAGCCAACATTTCTAAAGAACTCACATGACAGTAACTGTAAAACCATCCTATTAAACAAAAACTGTCAGAGACCTGCATAGAAATTTCTCTAAAAGAAGGGATAAAAGTAGCCAATGGGTATATGAAAAAGTGCTTAATAATCAATGGAATGCAAATATAAATCACTATGAGATATCATTTCACATATATTAGGATGATTTTTATCAAAAAGACAAGAGTGTGGGCAAGGGTGTGGTGAAAAGAAACTTGTACATCATTGGTGGGGAATGTAAACTGGTACAACCATATGCAAGATGGTAAGGAAGTTTCTGAAGAAATAAAGATAGGATTACATTGTGGCCCAATGATACACAGAAAATGAAAATCACTCCCAAACAAAAACAACTGTGTTCTTATGGTCATCACAGCCAAGATATAGAAACAACCTATGTAAGCATCCATGATAGAAAATGGATAAAGAAAATTGTACATAGATATAAATGGAGCCTTTTTCAGTCCTAAAAAGAACAAAATCTTGCCATCTGCCACATCATGGATCAACCTAAAGAACATTAGGTTGAGTGAAACAATAAAAAAGGAAAAATATATTACATGACCTCACTCATATGTGGAATGAAAAAATTAATCAAATATATAGAGGAACAGAAACAGTGGTTATGGGATGGGGAAAGGGAAATAGGAAATATGAGTCAGAAGATATAAGGCAGCACACACACAGGATGAAAAAGTCTAGAAAATTAATGCTCATCATGAGAACTGCAGTTAGTAAAACTGTACTACATGTGGGATTCATGCTAAACTAATAGATTTTAGCCGCTCTTACCACAAAATAAAAAATGGGTAACTGATGCAATGGATAAGTTGATTTGTTTCACTGTAATTACCTTTTTACTTTCTACATCTATTGCATAACATCATGTTGTACATCTTAAAAATACATATTAAAATTAATTTTTAGGAAAAGAAGTCAAGGGGAAACACTGCTAAAATATGCTACCAGATGAAATTCCAATTTCTTACCTGCACTCCATCTTCACAAACTTCATAGCTTTTACTAACAGCACTAGAACAATCACCAGGAATTTTACTGTTGGCAATGTGCTCATTAATATCTTGACCTTAAAATGAAATCATCAGTTAGTTCAAGATATTCATTATATATGTATTTTATTTTAAGCTGTATATGCAATTAGCAAGTGAAAAATAAATTTAAATTGTAACAAAATTAAAATTAAAATTTTGGATACTGGATGTATCCAAATATGAAAAAAATACAATTTTTTTTTGGAAAGCAATCATCTTCAGTTTTCTCAATTGAAATCTTACCTGGAGTACTGTTGAAGTTGCCACAAAGACCACAAGTTGGATATTGCTTATGAAGAGTGAGCTGTAAAAGAAAATTACATTCATATTTTTATAAAATACTGAAAATATATCAAGACAAAATTTATCCAAAGCCAAGAAGATGATCTCCTCCATTCTTTGTAAGCTGGTTACTTAGGGATGCACTATAGGGCATTTTTTAAGAAACTGCCTCTAGAATTTGGAGTAGATTCTGACTCCATCATTTACTATGTGTCTGTAGGAAGATTCTTTCTTTCCTTAACCTGCATTTTCTTAATTCCATCATCTGCTAAATAAGATTGATAACAGTATGTGTACTATGAGCCCATAACAGTGAGTAAAATAAAAATTTCTCAACAAACCTTAGCTTTTACCTTTGTTATAATGTATTACTTGGAAATGAAACCAAAAAAACAAAAAGCACAAGATTATAACAAAGTCATGGGTGGACTTACTGAGAATGAGTTATTACTCCACAGTAAAGACAGGATTCCTCTCCGGCTACTCAGAACATTATGCTCTCCGTGTTTTTTAATGTGAATCAACTTATTGTCATATGGTATATATACCCTGAAAAGTATAAAGTCCAGGTATATATAAAAAGTAAAAACAGTAGCATGATGTTTTTCTGATAATTCATATTTCGTGTAAATATTACACTGGCTGGCAAATATTAATTTTCTTTCTTTCACATTTCATAAAGAGACACAATGGCATCTTCTGACAGAAATTTCAAGAAACAAGTTCCTTGGTTGGAGCTTTGGGGAAGTCAACAAGATAAAACTTCAGTTCAGTGTCAGAAAGAAAATATTCAATCATTTGAAATGTTCTCAAGTAGGATAGCTTGTCTTATATCTTTTCTTTATCCTGGAAGTATTCAAAGATGCTATACCTTCCAAATCTAACTTTTCAAAATAATGGGCTAAGAGTTTCAATTTCTTCACTAATTTGTGAAGCTTCCAATTTGTATTTAGTGTTAATTAAGTATGTGAATGAAAACTGGAATGTTCTATTAAGAGTGTTCTTGAATATGCATGCTGCACCAAACCTGGATACTCCCAATAGCCAAATAGCAGAGACACTCTATTCTTTTGTTATAGGAATGAATGTGCTATCTCATGATCCCAAATACAGCCGAGTCTTCTAATAATTTATTATATACACACCTACACAAGTATCAAAATAGGAGGAGCACCAGCTCTTCCTCATTCAACCTTTGGCCTTTCTTTCATTTTTCCTCTCATTATTCCAAACAATTCTGTAACACTTATCCAACAATTCTGTTATTTACCTTTCTTCATTAACTAAGATAATATCACCCAAAATAGAGATGTCATTATTGTCGATTAAAACTTTTATTTTTTCAATCTCACTATCATTATTTCTCTTGATCTCAATATTGAAATCTCCTCCAGATTCAACACAGTGACGGCAGAAAGCGAACGTGCATGAAGACACCACGGAAAAGATGCGGCCATTGAAAGCTTTATATGCTCCTGAGCCCCAGGTAGACGCTTCACCTAGGACATGTTCAGAGGAGAATATCCATAAGTATTTAGAACAATTGAAGTACCTTCTAGTTGTTTATCACATTTATGCACCAATTTAAAAAAATTATTGAAAAGATCTGCTCCTTTCTCTCGCTACTGCATAAAGGCAAAACATATAGTTACTAAATACTTCTTGGACTACCCAACACTGACTTTTCAAACTAAAACAAAATAAAAATAAAACATCTTGTTTTCTGTAGGAAAAGGGAAATTGTTTATAATATGGAGAGGGATATATGCAGGAAAGTTGTGATTTATTTGCTTGCTTACTTTACTGTTTGTGCATGACGTGTCATTTTTACATTAAGTGCAAAGAATTATATTACTTTCAATTATACACATAAATGTATGTATATATACGTGTATGTATGTAAGTATATATTTATGTTTGTGTGTATTAAGAAAAACAGTGCAAATATGATGTCATTCAAAGATGCAATGATTAAACAGGTAATAGGAAAATGCAAAAGCTACTTTCAAATTTCAGTTCTTTGTGATCTCTTTTAGGTACTGATTTGATCATAAAAATATGGATGGATATCATAGCCATATTTCCTTACCAATAACTGCACTTGTTTCTGAGTATTTCGGAGTTGCTTCTGGAATATGGGATCCTTTTTCTATTCAACACAATGCACATATTATTAATATTTTATGACATATTGTTTCAACATGCATGAGATACTAGGACTTCTGTATGGGAATGTAGAAGTTGGAATAGAAGTCAATCAATGAATTTTTTTATCCTGAATACATAACAAAATATATATAACAAAAACATACATATAAGAAAAATATTGGTATTTGCATTGGTACCAAAATACTCATGAAGACCAAATGGAATAGAATAAAAGACACAGAAACAAATCCAAAAACCTATAATCATTTGATATTTGACAAGGATGCCAAAAATGTATCTTGGAGAAAAGGCAGACTTTTCAACAAATGGTCTGGGAAAACTGGATAGCTATATGTAGAAAAATGAAATTGGATCCCCTTCTTTCACCCTGCACAAAACTGAAATCAAAATGGATCCAAGACTTAGGAATTAGACCAGAAACCTTGCAGCTGCTAGAAGAAAGCAAATGGTCAACACTCCATGATACAGGATCTGGCACTGACGTCCTTAACAAGACTGCCAAAGCACAAGAAATAAAACCGAGAATCAATAAGTGGGACAGCATCAAACTAAAAAAGTTTCTACACAACTAAGGAAATTATAAGGCTGTAAAGAAAGAATCTATAGAATGGGAGAAAATGCTGACAAGCTGCCCCTTTGAAAGGGGACTAATATCCAGAACATATAAAGAATACAAAAACTGAACACAAGAGAAACAAAGTAACTGAATCACTAAAGGGGCAAAAGTACTAAATAGAACTTTCTCAATGGAAGAAACGCAATAGGCCAATAAATATATGAAAAAGTGTTCAACATCCCTAGCAATCGGGGAAACATAAATCAAAACTACATTAAGATTTCATCTCACTCTAATCAGAGTGGCAATGATCAAGAATAAAAACAACAATGCTGGTGAGGTTGGAACACTTCTACATTGTTGGTGATACTGCAGACTAATACAATCACTCTAAAAAAAGCAGTGTGGAGACTCCTCAAAAAACTAGGGATGGAACCACCATATGACCCAGCTATCCCACTCTTGGATATTTTCCCAAAAGATCTAAAATCGGCATACTACAGCAACACAGTCAATGTTCATAGTAGCACAATTCACAATAGCTAAATTATGAAATCAACACAGATGGCCATCATTAGATGGATTAAAAAATTGTGATGTATATACACAAGGGAGTTATACTCAGCTATTAAAAAGAATGAAATTATGGTATTTGGTGGTGAATGGATGGAATGGAGAATATTATGCTAAGTGAAATTAGCCTGGAAGCTAGAGTAAAATAAAGGAAAAGGGGAGGTAAGGCTAAGATTATATAAGGAAACATTCAAATACAAATTAATAGATGAGCTAAAGGAAATCTAGTAGAGGAAAGAAGAGGGGAGGAAGGATGGGAGGGAAAATGGGGGAGATAGTGTATTTTTCATCTCTAAGATATTCTCATACAATCAATAAAAACTGGCAAAGTGAAAAAAAAATCAAAGGGAAATCAGGAGAAGAAAGGCACCAGGTAGTGGTAGGAGGTGAGAGGGGGGGGGAAGTGCTGAGGAGCAATACTGGCCAAATTATATTGTTATATTGCATGAATGTATGAGCCTGTAACAACAAATCCCACCATTATGTACAACTATAATGCACCCATAAAAAATGTGGGGGAAAAGTGCCAGAATTAGCTGAAGTCATATACATGATTGCCTCTGTAGTCCATATTCTCTCTGGGAACAATCAGCCAGAGTATGTTAAAATGTAGTTAAGAACTTACCTATTTGGGATCATATACAATTACTACTGTAGGTTACATCCCTTACAGAAGGGATGCTATTTTTTCTGGTTTAAAAATAAAACATTGCAAGTTCATTTTCATCAGAACCAATGATACAAGTCCAAGATACACTTTTATTCAATCTATTATCTCATATTAATAATTCAATTATGTATGTATGTGGATCAAAAGGGAAAATCTTGGAACTAAGCTTCTCATAATCATTATTTTCTAATGACTCTTTTGCTTATCTAAGTAAACTTATATGAAACCTTGGACAGATTCTAAAAATTAGGAGAACAGAAATAACAAAAGCATATATCTCAAGAGATTTTTAAATCTTTTTCACAATGCTATTTATTGTCTATCTTTAAGGTACTTTTTTAACTACAGGTTTTCTTCACTCAGAAGACGTAGGAATAGATTTTATTCAAAATTTATTTATAAGGGCATTGTTAAAATAATATATCTGAAATTACAAATGAAAAGTTGTATTGTTTTATTAAAATTCCCTTAAAATATAATTTATTCTATCTTATTCATTAAATTATTTCAAAGTTTTTTTGGTCACCCATATTTATATTCAGAAGAGAGGTACTCAAAAGCTCAATACTAGAAACACAGTATCAAGTCCTATTACACCAATAATTACCGGAGTGTTTCAGGATTATGCGTGGATGTATGTCTTTTTAAACACCCAAAGTTATAAGTGAAATTACCTGGAATGCTGGGTGATCCAGATGTGCTGTATTCAGATGAGCTTGTGACACCTATTTTAATACAAAATTATTAGTCTGCTATCTGTATATAATTTTACTTGGTAAAATATGATTTTAAAAAATTCAATGGATAAATCATGGATCCGTATTAACCAGTGCTAACGGTAGCTGACTTGGCCACATCAAGCTGTATAAGAAAAAAAAACTATTGTCAACAACCTGCTGGATAAACAAAATTAAATGACTTACCACTAAATTAAGTGACACCAAAGTAATTTATTCCAGATTAATCATCCTAAAACTTGTCCCAGGGAGAGAAAAGAGTTGACTAGAACGGGCTCAAGGCATCCTATCCAAGTTTCAATGAAGTTTGCTCCCACTTTGAATTTCTTTTGCCTTTGGGATACCTAGGTACTCTCTGAAGATGTCATTTGAACAGAGGATCCTCATTCATAGGAGCTGGAAGTATGAAATCACTCCTCAAGATGAACTGACACCTTCACTAACGTCAAGAGATAAAAACTTCCCATTGCTAAGCCACTGGATTTACAGCCATTGGAACACTACCAGAAAGAGCACCATTTACTAAAAACAGACCCGAGGTGGAAAATCAAAGGAATCAAATTTTGACATCCAAGTAGCAGAAAAATATCAAGTTGGTAAGCACACCACAACAGAAAGATAATTAATTCTGAATACATTTCTCAGGAACAAATCCTAAATTTGAATACCTGAGTTAATGCCAATAAACCTGGGATTCAAAATATGTCTTTTAAACCACCTGTACTGAGTGTAATTAAACAAAATCATTCATAAATAATGAATGAACTAATAGTTCCACTGAAGATTTAACTTCAAAGATTAAGAACAGTCCAAAAAAAAGTAATTATTTCTGTATAAGTAAATCTTTTGCAGGTGTGGTATTGGGGATTGAATCCAGAGGTGCGTTGCCACTGAGCTACATCCCAAACACTTTAATTTTTATTTCAATTTCTTACTAAGTTGCTTAACTGCTTAATCATTTAATAGCTGAGGCTGACCTCAAATGTGCAATCTTCCTACCTCAATCTCCCAAACCACCGGGATTGTAGACATGAGCCAATGAGCCCAGCTGCACAAATCATTCCTAACAGACTTACTGACAGTCAATCCTGAGTTAGGTCAATCATTACTAAACTCCACCATATTTTTTCCTAAAACAGATACTAATCCTAAAGTTGACTTCTAACAATGAATCCTGAATGTTTTTCAGAACACCCATTTTATTAGGAATGCTCTACCATTCACAGTTACAACGTCATCTCTTCTAGTAGCTCCCAAGACATTCCAACACTGCTAATGGCATCAAAACAGGCCTCCCATCAGTAAGAAACATTATTTTAACAAGACAATTCAACTCAATGTCCCATTAAGTGTAAATATTAAATTTTATGAGATTTTCAAAAGAGGATCAAACTTGCTTACTCTTTTCAGAAATTAACCTGCAAAGAAAACTTAAACCATCAAGTCCAGATTCATGATATAAACTTTGAGCCGAATACATCTGCTGCTACTCTATCCACCTCTTCATCTTACTCCAAATCACTTCTGCATGAAGGTAACAAAAGGAATTGCAAAATGACATGCTGACAACCATAAACCCAGTTCCATTTCTATGCCAACAAATGGCTTTGCCTGATCATATCTAAATACATTTCAACATTTCAGGAGTTTGGCTTGCTTTTAAATTATTATTAATAATATTTATAATCTTCATTACTATTTTCAATTGTATTTTATAATCTCAACTTTTAATCACCAAGAATAAGCCTCAATGCCTAAGCCAAGAAACCAGATCCAGTAACATCCTTTCCAATATCACAGGTACCTGCACCTCTAAGGCCAGTTTCACCAAATTCATTCAGTCCAGAAGCACCAAATTCAGCTGCACCCTTCCTTCCTCCACCACTTCCAGAATCAGATGACCCAGTGCTGCTTCCTAATGGAAAATCAAAATGTGATTAAAAAAGATAAGGAAGGAAGAAATTAGTCGGGGTTTCTTGGGAACAGAGTCTGGGTTAAGATACCTGAGCCATTGTTATCAGATCCAAGACTCAAGTATTCAGCCCCAGTAGATCCACTCCTATGCTTTTCATTCCCAACCATTCTATTGACTTCAGATCCCTGTTGACCCGATGACCTCAGACTGACTCCTGAATCTTCAGAAAGAACACCAGAATATTCAATTCCCCTTTTTTCACTTGAGCTACCTGCTGAACACAAAATGATGGTCATGAAAATTACTTTCAATGCATACTATGACTCAGAATTGTTCTGTGCACAGAAATTAATTTTAAGTACCTACAGTACTGGAGATACTGAAGTGTCTAGAGCGTTCAGAAACACCTACTTTAGTTCCATCAAGGTCTATACCACTGTGGCCATTGTCACGGAGTTGATTTGAACTAGTACCACTCCAACCAACTCCACCCTTTTCATCTCCATTCCCAATGCCAGAAAATGTGGTCCTTCCCTCTAATGGAAAAAATAAGATGTTATTTTAAAAAATCATGAAAGGTTAAAATATATTTCAATTTCCCTGAAAGAGTCCAGATTAGCAGAATGCCTGAACTAGCAGGCATCTGACCTGAGACTTGTGGATCCAATCCCAATAGCCTCGCTGCCATTTCATCAATCCCCTGCCTCCAAATTGCTGTTCACCAAATATCCCAACACCAAAGTAAAAATTTCCAGTATGTTTACCCCACTTCTTGCACTTACTATTCCTACCAGAATATTAAGTTTATAACCAGAACACACAAGTTTTATGATTTGGAAATTTTTATGCATAGAAATTAACTATCAGCAACCACAACACTAATACTAGATTCTCTAGTACCTTTTTTTCCATTGTCACTAAGGCCATTGTCAGCAACTGAATTTGAACCAGAATCTCCAAGACCAACATCTCTACCCTTCCTTTCTCCAGGTCCATAATTAAGTAGCCAAGATGTTTTCACTGGCAGAAAAATAAAATGTTACTAAAACAATGGATTAAAAGCTGAAATAAACTTAGATTTCAGAAGTACCATTGAAAATGAGACTACCTGAGCCACTGTCATCAGATCCACTGCTTCCAAAAACCTTTTGATCAGATTTCTTAGAACCAAGTCCCAATTTTTCTAATATACCAAAAACATTATCCCCATTTTTTGCATGGGTAACACCTGCAGAATGTAAAGTGACTGTCATCAGAACACATTTCAATAAGTTTGATTAAACCTATTTTTAATGTATAGAAATTATATACCAACAACCACTGGAATTACGTTCTCCAATACCTTTTATTTCATGATCACTAAGGGCATTGCCACCAAATTGATTTGAAAGAGAAAATCCAAGACCAATTTTAGCTCCAACATTATTTCCTCCAAGTTTTAAATCAAGAGAGCTGTGCTTGCCTACTAACAGAAAGATCAAAATGTTATTTCATACAACAATAAACATTTGAAACTCAGTAGAGAATCTCAGCATCAAAGGCTGGGTAGAATACCTGAGCCACTGGCATCAAGTCCAAGGCCTTTGACTTGGACCCCAGCAGATGCACTGCCACTCAATCCATTCCAACCAATTTTACTGATTCCAAACCCCTGATCAACAGAACCCAATAAATTGGGTAGCAGATATCCAGAGCTACCACCAACAAATCGATTCTCAAGTTTTAAACTGGTATCACCTGCAGAACACAAAATAACTGTCACAGAGCATACTGAAAACATTTTATGATTCTGAAATTTTTATGCATAAATATTAGATACCAATACCAGATTACTGAAAATGTATCCTCCAGAACTACCCATTTTATTTCCTTCAACTGTTTTGCTGGTAATACCACTATAACCAAATGAATTCATGCCAGAAACTTCAAAACCAAGTGCAGCATCACCCTTCCCTGTTCTAAGAACCAAACCAGAAAACCTGGTTCCAAATATAGAAAAATCAAACTTTTATTAAAATCAATCTTAATTTGTGGGTTACTAGATGATATTAGAAAAATACTTTAACAAATTAATTGAAATTTTTCAAGAATGAATATGAATTGGACTACTTGAGCTACAGGAATTAGATTCAAAGATCAGTTCCATCACTAGTAAATCTACTGCTACTCATTTTTTACAATCCTTTTTGAACAGATGTCCTCAAACCAAATCCCAAATCCCTGTAGGCACTGCTAATAAATCTAGCCCCACTTGTGCTGGTGCTATCTGCTGAAATAAAACATCACTGTCACTAGGGAATATCTAAAGGCCTCTTGTAATTCTTTACTATTAATGCACAAAACCTAAGTAGTAATATCTAGATAATTGCAAACTGACTTTCCAGTATTCACCATTTCATTTTCACTGATGTGTTTTAGTTCAAGACCACATTAACTCTACAGAATACCAGAAATACCAAAACCAAATCTCAATTCACCCTTCTTTTTATCTCTAACAACAAAATCAAGAGGCAAAATGAATTCCACTTAATGGAAAATTAAAATGCTTTCAGGAGCAATAAACAAAACCAAAAAAATAGGAATAGAGATCAGAATTCCTAAGCCACTGCCAAGACAGCCAAGGCTCATGAATTTACCACCAATGTGCTCCTTGCTGTTCTTCCTATTTCTACCAATGTAGATCTTTCAAGGTAAATTGCTCTGACTCAAAAATACATGGAGTTGCAAGGTTGGGGATTTAGCTCAGTAGCAGAGCGCTTGCCTAGCATGTGCAAGGCCCTGAGTTCGGTTCTCAGCCCCGGGGGGGGGGATATATATATATATATATATATATATATATATATATATATATAGAGAGAGAGAGAGAGAGAGAGAGAGAGAGAGAGGAGAGAGAGAAAGAGAGAGAGATGCAGTACTTTATTGATCCTAACTTTCTCCACTGGCTTCAGTTTCAGAATATTGAAAGCCATTTATGCATACTTTCACAAATTTAGTTTCTTCTGACATTGTTTCAAGAAGACTGGTTCAATATGAGTAACAAAGCTCAAAGAGTAGCATTGCAATCAATGTTATACAGAAACATGAGCCAAAAAAATTTCTATTCCAGATAACCAAACTTAGGAACAAGAAAGTTTCAACAACTCCTGTAAGCCGACAGCAGGTTAGCAGGAAAGACTGGGGACGGAAGTTGGGTCTCTTTTCCTTCACCCAAGTTCCTTCAATGAGCTTTTAATTTCCTTACTTCTTCACTAAAGTATTTACATTGCTGATTTCTGCTAAAGATAACACAGATCCTTTAAGAACCAAATGCAGTTTATAATTCTTTCCCATGAATTCCTCTAACACTAAATCTGAAATAGTCAAAATGACAAAAAAATACCACACATCCCTGTTTTACCAATAAGTGCATTTTTCTGTCAGAAGCAGAAACTAGGAAACCAAGTAGAATACCTGTTTCCCTGGCAGCAGAACCAGAGCTAGCGAATCCATTGACAGCATTCACATCAAATCCATTTCGGCCAGATGAACCCCTACCAATTTCAATTGTATTTGAAATAGTACCACCAAGTTTTGTACCACCAGGGACACTGTTGACAATACCACCTTTTGATCTGGTTTCATCTACCACAGAAAAACACAAGCATTATCAGAGAAAAACTGCATCCATTCATCTCAGAAAATTATCTATGAATGTTAATCGATTCAATAAACTACTTACAATTTTTGGTGTATTTCTTTGCCTCCCCCTCATATATCTTTCAATATATAGTTCTACATAGTTTAATCAGAGGTATGCATGGCAACCCATTTACCACTGGGATTGAGAAGCTTCCGTAAGAAAAATCAAAAAGCAATAAGATCATTTAAGATAAAGTTTTACTGTGTTCTGTTGAATGTGAAAAACAATTAAAATCTCAGTATTACAAAATCAGAGCAAATAAAGGTCCTCTGTATAGCTGGTCATACTGACTTTATCAATACAAACACAGTTGAAAGGAGAGAAGGAAACTTTTCTGTCCTTCCTAAAGATATTTCAACCATAACCCTGTACTCAAAGCTTTCTTCCTTTTCAGCTGTGACCATCTGAAGAAGAATATTAAATTTTAATGTAAAATATTGAAAGCGGATTTCTCACAAGACTCCCTTCTGTCCCATTTTCACAGAGGTACGAACTACTAAAGATCAACTCTAGGCAAGAAAAGTGAAAGTGAGTAAGTTTTATAGAAAGAAATTGTCTCACCAAGAAGAGTTAAACTATTTTCAATATAAAAAATAATGCAAGCAATGAATCATTTAGAAATCCTGCTTTGTAATATTATTCAGCAAACTGAGTATGCAATTTTAAAAGGAGAATCAAGTACAGAAGATGAGTTGTGGCTGGATACAGAAACTTGAGTGAAGAGATCTCATGCTACATTTGGGTCCAGGAAGCATTTTAAATCATTAATTTATGCATTAAAAAGTGTCACAAAATGATTCTTATAATAATAGTACCATGCAGAAAGACATCTGGAGAAAATTTTTAAAATCAGGGAAAATTTTTGACGTTAATATCATTGTCAAAACTCTCTAATGACAGAATTTATGACTCTGACACTGAAATTAGTGTCTTTAGAGTTGCCACTATTAGTAGTAAGACCAGATGCTGCAAATAAAGATTTTCACAACTGGGGAGAAAAAAGGTACTTGCTTCCTAACACAGCTTTCATTTTCCTAGCAGTACCTCCTCTGTTGTCTTCCGACTCTGAATTCTCAGTGTCTCGGCGTCCTCTGGGCTTGGATTCAGCTCCTGTGGGAAATCTAAGTCCAATGCTAAAGCTGGAGTCAACAAGAGATTTTGTTTTGCTGCTTGAGTCAGAGGATGAGCTACCAAGGAAACTGCCACCTAAGGAGAAAACAGATTTTGGGTAAAAATAGTACTGCTAGCTCAGAAGATGAAGGAAGTCTGCCACACTGTGAAAAGCCACCTTTTATTTTGTGTAACTCCTGTTACTCGGAGAGCATTTGGAACTATATACCACCGACTATTTGAGTCACTATATCCATTTACTCTTGCCATGGTTCTAAGACCCCCAGAAAAAAGAATGCAGGGACTGGAGCGGTGGCTCCACAGTAGTGCACTTGAGAACCCGAGTTCGAAACCAAGCCCCACATACACAACTAAGTGTTGGAAAAACAAAAACTGAATGAAAAAATAAATAAAGTTGATTTTCTCACTCTCTTCCTTTCTTAAAAAAAATACCGCTATGAAGATTAATTGGTGTGTACTAGATTCTTGTCTTCTGACAGGACAGAAACTTTCCCATCTGCTTCCCAATTAGGAATAAATTCATTTCCTCTGAATTTCAGATTTTCAGAGAACAACACAATTCCAAGTGTTCCTTTAATCTCATTATAATTTCTTGAACATGGCTTCTAGAAGAATTTTGAATACCCATATGCTCCCATTTATTCGAAGTAAAAACCAAACTTTGTATACTTCCAAGTACGGAAACTGCCATGTCACTATGATAGGACTTAATGAGTCCTCTCCAGAAGTAACTAAGGTAATTTTGCTGTGTTCATAACACAGCAATTCTGCTGCTCAATTTCAGCTTATGTTGATTCTCAAAACATTTTCCAATTACATTTTGTTACATTTAAGTTGAAGAAAGAGGCAGGGAAATAAAATGGCTTATAAGAAAACACACCAAAGTAATCTTGGGCTATTTTGATTGCTGTGTATGTTAGCCCAGAATGAAATTGAGTCTATATTGACATTAGCAAAAAATCTTACTGATGAGTTTGAGAAAAATTCCATAAAAGCCCTCTAGTTGTTTTCTTGAAGTTTATTTTTAAAAATAATTGGTAGGGAAACAATAAACACAGCAAGAACAACAAAATGGTTATTGCTGCTATTCAGTCACCCAAAGGGCTCTGACAAAACTACTGGAATAGTATCAACTTTAATCCAAATGTATCTTTTATGAAGCAATCTGGGAAACCCAAACAAAAGCATGTTCTGCCAACAAAAATATAGACAAATAAAACCTCACATGTACATGTGCATCTCTTACAAATTTAAGAAATTTTGGAAAATCAAAAACCAGAGAAATTTTCCATTTTCAATTTCATCCTTTTTAAAGTACTGATTAAATTAACAGTTCTGGTGTGGATTGCACAGAAAAGCACTAAAGTGTGTTTGTTTGGAGTAATAAAGAGTATCAATTTTTCCAGAAGAGATATGCCTTCTCTCCAATGAAAAGCACAGTCAACCTATTGTTTTTTAGTATAAAGAGTATCAGACAAAACAAAGTATTTACCTGATCTGCTCTTCACTACTTTATCATCTAAAGAAAGAAAATTGCAGTCATTAAGTGTCCCTAAAAAATAGATTTGCCAATAGAAACTGAATATTGATTACAGGCATTTCTTGTCCTTGGAAGGTATTCCCACAGAGATAGGGTCATTAAAGTCAATACCCAGACATGAATATACTAATTAAACATCATCCTTAATGTATTTGTATCTCTCCAGGTAGACAGAAAAGAGGAGAAGGGTTCCTCCAGTCCTCCAGCCAATCAGACACACAGTCTAGATGCACAAATCAGAATGCAGCAAAACACAGAACGGAAACACTTGGATGACTGAAAATATGCTTCAAGGCATTAATTACTATTCTACAGGTAAAATGGAGAAGTTATAGTTCGAAGACATTTTCTTATGATGAAAATACTGGGCAAGGGCTGGAGCAGTGGCTCAGCGGTTTCGGCACTTGCCTGGCAAGCAAGAGGACCTGGGTTCAAACCCCAGCACCATATACACAACTGAGTGTTGGAGCAACGAAGGCCATGTGAAAAACTAAATAAAGTTCTTTCTCTGTCTCTCTGTCTCTCTCACTGTCCCTCTCTCTTTAAAAAAAAAAAAATACTGGGCAAACTGAATTTACTTAATCTAATTCAAAGGGCTACAATTTCTATTTTTTAACTGAGTATCAAGTCCACCTATACACAATTTCTAAGCATTTTAAATATTATGAATCAAGGTGAATTTTCTCCATATTTAACTAAATGGCACTTCAGTTTGCAAGTTGGTCCATCTATTATAACTAAATTAAAAACTTACAGAATATAATAGTTTACAGTTTACAGGCAAGCACATAGAAATTACATTTAGAGAGATAAAAATACATTTATCCAATACATCAAAACATTGATCTCCAAAATTACTTTCTCAGTAGTATGTGAAATGAAATATTTAACAGTGGCAATAGAATTTTGCATATTGTGCGTTGATTATATATTCAAGAAACCTTGAAAACATTTTAGGTAACTTATATAGTGAGTCTTGTTGTTTTCAACACTTCAATTAATTTCACAATTTCCTAAACCCAAACTGACCACATTATTCAAATAAAAACTCCAGGCACACGGTCTAATACTAAGATGTGATTTGGAAAACTGGAACTGTCTCATTCACTTTCCCAATCAAGTAAATCCCTCAGGGCCTCACTCTCAGGGCACATTCTTACTACAGATGCAAGGCTAATGGGTGTTGCCCAAGTGTTCTCCTCCCAACAGACTGAAAGAAGTAAGGATTGGAACAGTGATCCTATCAGGATGTATACCCAGATGTTAAACCCAAGTGAGGACACAGAAAGCCCACTCTAAAGCAGACACAGAAACTCAGAGGCCGTCTCTAAAGAAGGGACCAACTTTCGTGCTCACGTCAGTGATCCAAATACAGCATCATTGTATGATACATCACATGATAAATGGCATTCATTTTGTTGTCCTCAAAAAAAAAAAAAATTAAGCTATGTTCCGAAAGCCATTTTCTTCTTGGATAAATAGGATAGGGTGTCTGTGATATATTCCAGAAAGTTTACCTTGAGGAGCATTTGGTAACTTTCATGCAGAAAACGTTTGTATGCAAAATAAATCATGTATCTATGATCCCAAATTATTTTATTAACTTTTTAAAAAATATATACGGAGTACCTGGTCTGTGACATCCACTATTCTGGCTTTACAAATACAGAGTGTCCTGGAGGTGTTTGCAAACATGTGGGATATATGATGAAACATGCAGCTTGATCACAAAATAAATGGGTACAAAACACATTCATTGTCTGATTCCAAAACTTGGTACCAACGTATCTCCAGGTAAAATTAATTTCTAAAAGATACTGACCTGATTTTGGCTTGCTAAAAAGGGATTCTCCATCTGTAAAAAATTAAAAAGATGAATAATAGATTACTTTACAATTCTCTTAAGACTGAGAATGATATTATTCTTATTTAACCCTTAAATTCAGGACAAGCAGTCTACCTTTTATATTTGATAAATAAATTCCTATTAAAATATCATAATTTTCTGGAACTTTCTTATTTAACACAACTTATCTACATGGTCTAGGCAACACATTTATCCATCGATGCACTTAAAATCAAAATTAACAATAATAACTCAGTCTTGGAAATACACATAGTCAAATAAATTAAACTGACCAATTAATACTCAACAACTTTTTATATCTTTTTCACACAATTACAACTATGTAAAGTATGTTCTTTGACTTATCAATTGCATGAATTTTACTAAAATAAGAATATAGACAAGCTTGAGAAAAAGATAAACATTTAGAGTGTGTGTGTATGTGCGCATGTGTGTTCTCAGAACTGTATTTCTTATAACTGAAGTTTTTCTATGTAGCCAGGAAAAACTGCATTTTTTTCTTCCTATATAATTACGTTTAAACAAAACAAATTTTTCTTTTGACTAATTATAAAAATGTCACTTAAATATTTGTCTCACTAACATCCAGGCCCCAAGATTTTACAAACCTGTAACCTTCTGAAATGAAAGAAGCTATGTATAAAACTTTCACTCTGAGGTAAAAAAAAATTCAAAAATTCTTTTCTCATTAGGGCACCTGGAATTTCTACAAAGATCTTTTTCCAGGTACAGTCTTTAATTCCCACCAAAGCCTCATAAACAGCTCTTGAATCTTTTGATATATCTATGGAAAGCATATTTTCAAACCCTCATAACCATTTCCCAGAACTACCATCAGTCCATTGATACCTGGGAATTTTCTTTCTTTGTTGTTGTTGTTACCAGGGATTGAACCCAGGGCCACTTAACCACCGAACCACATCCCCAACCCATGTTTATTTTGAGAAAGGGTCTCACTAAGTTTCTTAGGTCCTTTCAAAGTCACTGAGGCTGGTTTTGAACTTGCAATCCTCCTGGCTCACCCTCCAGAGCTGCTGGGATTACAAATATAGGTCACCACACCTGGCTCTCAGAATTTTCTTTAAAAATATTAGTCAATTGTACTGTGACTATAATGTACTTTAACAAATACTTTTTAAGTACATTTTGTTATAATTTAATAAATGCTTTGAAAATATTTTTTCTGTGCTTTGCTACTTAAATAAGCCACATTTATGCAAAGTACAAAGGATATTTATGCTTTATGCAAAGTATAATCAAAAAATAAAGCAAAGCTAACATCATGAAAGTCACCATTACTGGGGGTAATTTTCTAATGATCCGTCTGACAATTTCCCAGTTAGATTAAAGATAGAAATATTTTCTGTTAGTCACAACAAATAATTATAGTCTTTTATATTCTGGCTTCATAAAAAAAAGTAAAATGGATGCCTTGTGTCTGATCTCAAAATTCAGAAAACAGATGACATTAAGACAGAAAATATATCTCCTTAAAAGATCAGGGAGTGGGTGAAGGGGAGCTGGAGATCCTGGACAAGGACTTGGTTTAAGTTACTTTGTCATTACATATGCAAGTTTGAATGTTTAGCAAGGAATCCCTTCAATACGTAAGACTATATGAAACTAATTAAAAAAAAATACATCTCCTTCCTTTTACAGACTTTTCCCCTAGGTTTGTATAATGCCGTTTTCTACTTTTTTCAGAAACAAAACTAAGAAGAAACACATTTGTTTCTAGAGATTTTTTTTCACTTTGCTCGATTTTTAATTTTACCAAAATTAATGATGCTGTGCCTTTCAGTTAGTTTCACAAATTAAAGGAATGTCTGAAATAACCAATAAATATGTAAGTTTACAAAGTGTTTTCTCCTATGTAATTTTGTCTTGGTAATGGACCAATCTTCTAATTAGTCATGCTTTGATGATTTGTGAAAACCGTTGTTATCAGTGTGGGCTTTTTAGTCTTAACCTGCATATGTGTTAGAGCCATGAAAACAAACTGGGATGAAAGTAAGTAATGAACGGTAACAGTGTATGTCACACACACACACACACACACACACACACACACAACCTGTAAGACAACATTGTTAAAGCTAAAGTAATACTCAGTAACGTGAAAATATAGTTTTCTTACATAGTATCCTACTCTGAAGTATAAAAAACAATTTTCAAGGGAGAAAATGTTTCAAGTAGAGACTTATAAACATTAAAAATATATATACGTAGGGGGCCGGAGCGATGGCTCGATGGTTACAGCATGCTTGCCCGGCACGTGCAAGTACACAGGTTCAAACCCCAGCACCCATATACATAACTAAATTTCAGAACAATGAAAGCCATGTGAAAAACTCAAAAATTTATTCTGTCTGTCTCTCTCTCTCTATCCTTCTCTCCTAATATATCCACCAAATTGAAAAGATTCTCTAAATTAGTCCCTTACCTTTGCAGAAAATGCAAAGACCCACAACCAAGTGCAAAAAGATCAACTTCATGGTGATGATTTGGGACCTAGGAAGAGAAGCCAGTCATTGCATTGTGGAGAGGATGGTCCACCGGAGCACCTCTCTCTTCAGTTTTTATATCCCCTCATACAGCCATCTCTCCTCGCGGCTAGGTGTGGCGAACTTGGTGATGAAAGAGAAAAGGTAAATAGCACAGCACATCATTGATGAAATCCGCTTCCAGTCACTTCAGTATCTTATTTCTTTAACATCTTTTATCTTGGTCCAAGTCCAGCTTACACCAAATCCAGACCATGCTGTCTTGCCGCCCTGTGCAAACAGCAAAGTCAGGAACTAAAAGATTCAGGATTGAAAACCAAATATATGCCAATGCACTCTATCAATCATTGCAGAAGATTTAATACCTCAAGAAACTCAAATACTGTGATTAAATATTGTAATTGTCTTTCCCTTAACAGCAAAATGTATTTTGAACATTAACATACCTTGAAACAAAGAAATCTTTATTTATATTGATTGCCACCTTTTAGAGAAATATTTAAATATCATATCTAGGTAAATGTAATATGGATACAGTAATACCTTTATTCTTCACAAGGATTCATAATATTTAATGACATATATGTTATATATATTTTAATGATATATATAGTATATATTTTAATGATATATATGTATATTTACCATGAACCTACCAATCAAACATACAAGTAGAAAAATACATGAAAATGAGAATATCAGAAAAAAATGTGTTAGGACAAAAATATAATTAGAAATGGCCATTCCTAGGTCATATAGCCATAGAAAGTTAGAGGGTGAGAGAAGGCCTGATCTATGCAGAGCAGGCTTATGGGAGAATTAAAGATATCTCTAGTTCTGGTCAGATGGGCCTGAAAAATGGAAGCCCAATCCACAGGATTGATGAGGCCATCTACTTCTCTTATCTGCTCCCACCTGCTACCAAGAAAACACTTCAGTAGTTCAAGGGAAAATAGACTTACAGGGTATTTTCCTAGAAGAAGCAGAAAAACTCAAGGAAAGGGGGGAAAATATGGACCAACCTCCCTTTTCTCCCCCTTTATGTATCCATTCTCAGTAAATCTAAAGGAAATAAATGGTGCGTTCCTTCATGGAGGGCTGAACATTGAATTATATGTATACATTGAATTATCTTATACATGTGTTCTTGCACCACCAAATCTGCTTCGTCTATTCACTGAGTCCTTCAATTAGGTTGAAAAGGGATAGAATCTAACAGATTTAAATACATTAAATGCATTTGCCTGTTAAGGTAGTACACTTACTGAAGGCCATGCAATTTAAAATCTGCTATCAGTCTAAGTACCAGAGACATTCCTAGTGGGCAGTGCTTTGGAGGGTGGGCAAACACAGACACAGTGCTAGAGCAGAGGGCTCACTCCCAGAAAAGAGGATCAAAGAAGGAGTGGTAAACACTGAATTCCCTGACTTCCTAATTTGTCCAAAATTTAGCTATGATTGTATAAGTCATTTAAAAATGAATAATAACTGTACATTAAGAATTTTTCTCCAACACAGAAAAAAAAGCATATTTAACAATGAACATTGATCGTTGAGACATATGACTCACATTAACACTTCCATTTATCATCTTCTTTTATAATATCTGATTTTATTTTGAAGGAGACTTGATGCCCATTGTTTCAGATGATCATTGTGATGCAGTGATTATGCTACATGCTTAACAGTACGCTTAGATATATAGAAGAGCAGAATGAACCATAAAGTTGCTTAGAGACTGTTAGAGGAACTAAGAATATATGCAAGAGTGGGTATTTCAATAAGGAGGGTTTAGGTGAAATGCCATGGAAGCTCCAAGGAAGGGAGATTTCTTTTAGCTTAGGAGAATCATAGAAAGTTTCATGGAGTGGTTTAAAGACTGGACAAAGAAAAACAGAAAAGCCTTAGATGTGCATCCCAAGGATTCTAGGGATAACATGTACTGGTCCCAAACTCAAAATGCACTTTCAAGTAAGTCGTTCAATGACATCTCAAACTCTAGATCATTTCTAGAATTTTAATGCCTACAATCTGCATCCTTTCATTCTCTCTTGCACCCCTGAGCAAGTCAAATACATTCTTACCTGGTTTAACTTCCCTGGCCCTGTCAGTATTCCCTTGCATGAAGCCTCAATTTCGTTTATCCTTTCTATACTGACTTGGCAAAATCCCAGCCATGGCTTAAATTAAAGCTATTTTCCTATTCCATGCCTATACCATGCAGATGAACAAGACTTGGTAAAATTACAGTCTTGTGAACGTCTCTCAAATTCATTACCTCAAGACAGGCGAATGATTTCCATTGCTTCATGCCCTTCTATTTCATATTTCCTCTCTTTGACATCTAACACCTCCTTCCCATCCTTTCTGTTAGTGACCCTTTAGTTTTACCAAGAAAATAAATGATACCAAAAGATAAACTATAAGCTCCCATCCCACTACTAGTATTTGTACCCAAACTCTATGTTACCTTCTAATTAATTCAGATGAACTCTGTGCCACCATCTGAGATTGACCCTTCATTTGTATAATGAATTTCACCCCAAAATATTATACCAGCAATTCGTTCATCTCTGTCTCTATCCCTCCTCTTTTGCATTATTCTCAACTGAATAAATGCATGTTATTAATTTTCCTAAGTAAAAACAAGTAAATAAAACAATGTTATTATGTATGAATTAAACCTTCATAAATTTATTTTAAAAAATAAAAATTTTGAACTCACTTCTAGCTCTTTTCCTCCATTTCCAGTGGTTATACTTCATGAAAGATTTATTTTTGATCACAGACCCCAACTTCTGATTTCTCATTCTCTCATGAACTTAATCTCCTCCAACAAGTTTGCACTCTATCACTCCAAAAAAAAAAAAAATGTGCTCTTGTCAAGGACAATGGATTTCCTTTTGTGAATTCAATGGCCTGGTTTTGGTCCCCAAACATCTCAAAAGCACAGTTGATCAGTTCCTTCTTTTTGGTATGCATTATTTGGTTTCTGCAGTTTCTCTTTGTTTTTTTCCTCCTAATTCTTTTACAGCTCCCTTTTATTCTTCTCTGCTGATTCCTTCTCATCTCCGTAACTTTAATATAGGAGTCCTGAGATACAAATTTGGATCATATCCAATTTCTATTAACTTAATCATACCATTTATGCACTCACAACTTGCAAGTAGTATATGCAGCTTGGATTTACCCAACCTCTGGGCTTATACTAAACATCTTCACGTAAATGTCCATCAGAAAGCTCAAAAACAATGTGTCCAACTCCCCTCACAATGGGCTTCTTCCAGTTTTATTCCCATGTCAATTAATAATAACTCTGTCCTAATTATCTCACTGCAAAATTTGAAGCAGTGTGTAAATATTCTTTGTTTCATTCACTCTCTTCTCATTCCATCAGAGAATTCTGTTCTTGCCCTTCAAAGTAAGTCAATATAGTTCAACCTCTTCTCATTGTCTCTACAACCATCCCTCAACCCTGACTTCCCCCATTGATGGCACTACTGCCTCTCTGCTAAATTACCACAGAGAACTTCCAGCTAGACCCTATGGTCTAACCTCAGAACCTTGGGCCAGCTGTTTCTATGCAAACTGACTCATCATGCATTCTTCTACTCAAAGCTCTGTAGAGTGATCCATTTCACTTCAAATAAAACCAACATTCTTGACATGGCCTTAATGCCCTTCTCCACCAGACCCCAACTTTGATCTCACCTAACTGATTACACCAACCTTTTCCTCTCCAGCCTCATGGGCCTCTCTGTGGTTGTGGGAACACAATCCCCACTCAGAATCTCACCTATGCTCCATGTTTGCCTTGCTGTTTCTAATCCCTGGAATACTGTCTCCTTAGAAATGCATAGAATATGGATTGAAACACAAGATTGGATGACATATTTTGCAGATAGATAGGTGGTATCCACTCCTACATATTACAATCATTTTTTCTCCAAAATAACTTTCTCAGAGTTATTATTAGATTTTTGCTTTAATGACTTAAATCCTCCCATATGAAAGGGACTTAAACTCTGAATATTTTGCAAATATTTTGAATAGATGTCCATGAAGAGCATAAATTTTTGACATTATTAATACTTTATGCCAAACTTCAAAATAAATTGGAAGTCCTTTACATTTCTTCCAAATATATTATATGCTTTCATGTAACTGCTAATTCCTCCAAATGCTTAAATACTGCCATCTCTGTGAGCATTTTCCTGAATAACTTTACATTACAAACCTCAGCTCACACCACTCCTTCTCTATACCCATTTTCTGATTTATTTTTCTCTGTAGCATTCACCAACTCCCAATGTATATATTTTAATTTAATCCACTTAATGCATCTAATTATTGGCGTTCTTTGGTACTAATTGAATGTAAATTCAATTAGGGCAGAGATGTTTGTGTTTGAATCATAACTGAATCTCAGTGCCCAGAAAGGAACTTTACGTGTGCTAGGTGCTCAATAAATACTGAATCAATGATTTAGTAAATCATTTTGTTGAGCTCAAAAATATTTTACACTAAATAATAACACAATAATAGTAGCAGTAAGTAGATTTTACTGTTGCAGCTATTTACATTGAGATGTAATTCAATATATCAAAACATACTTTTGACTTGGACACGCTATATTAAAGCTGGGACAACACTTGGAAAACAAATTTTTCCCACCATTTGAAACTGCTAAAGCAGACTCATCCTCAGTGAATTATTACACAGGGCAAATGTGCAAGCAGTGTTAACAGTCTTTGTTTTATTTCACCAGGCCAAATTTGCCTAGTACTGAAAACTAGTAACAAAACTTTAATAATGTTTCTTAGAACTTTTTCACTGTAGTATTAATAACCATAGATAAAATCTGATTTACATGGGAGTGAAAAGTCAAGTATAATGAAATGCTAATGCACTGTATTTACATTTGATGCCTTTCTATGAATTATTCTTATGTTCATGAAAAACCAATAATTATATATGAAAGCTTTTCTACCTTCTGAGATTTCAATCTATGACAGCTATAAGAGAAAAGCATATATATATGCATACTATCAATTAGCAAATATTAAATAGAATTTTTGAAAAGAAGATTTTTTCCTGTGCAGTATACTTTGTTCTCAAATTTCTCATTAGGTAGCTTTATTTTATAAGGATATTAAGCACTTTAGCTATTTTGTAATAGCGCATCAGTTGGATAAACTATTAGGTAATTAAAATATACTGTGGAGCTACTGTGCATAGGTTAGAAGCATATCAATCAAAAAGAACAATAGTCAAATGTCTCTTTCTTGATTTAAAAGGATGTGGCTTAAGTGTCTGTACACTTAAAGATATACCGTCAGAGGAAAGGTCAACAATTGGAAGAACAATAGCTTCAGTGTTGATGGAACAAATAGCTCTAAATTTTCACATATATATTATGATCTAAAAGTTGAAAGCTCATTGTCTGAAAATTAGAAAATGTTTGTTATACGGAAAGTTCTATTCCATGATGAACAAAAGCATGGTTACATTTAAGAGATATTATTTAAATTAATGATTACTTAAAACATAACATTCAACATTAGAGACAATATGTATTTTGTACACTTAACATCCACTTCCAAATAAACTTCTGAAAAATTATTTAGTGTTTAATAAGCAGAGAAAATTGACACTATTGGAAACAAATTTCCAGATAGTGATTCTGTAAGAGTAAAGAAGAGTTTGTCCTATTTTCAAGCTGGATAATATGGTGCTGTTCATACTTAAATCTGTCATTGACTTCCTTGAAAACCATTATGAGAGGAATTTAAATGGTGTCCTTCTCTTGATAAACAGGTCCATAGGCAGCTATATTCCTGACAGAATCTCTGTATCTGCTTTTTCTCTACATTTATTTCTTTGAAACAGTTTCTTACACTTTTTTTTCCGTATTTTTCTGGTACATTATAATTGTAGATAATGGTGGGATTCATTATTACCTATCTGTACATGCAGCCAATATAACAATATCAACCATTATTGTTCCCCAGTATTTTCCCTTTTCCTCCCTTCCTGCTCCCTTTCTGGTATTCTACTGATCTCCCTTCAATTTCCATGAGATCCCTCTACATTTTCCTTTTTCTTCTCCAGCTGCTGCATATGAGAGAAAACATATGGTCCTTCAGTTTCCGAGTCTCTTAATTCCACTTACCACAATGTTCTCAACATCCCATCCACTTTCCTGCAAATGACATAATTTCATTCTTTGCTATGGCTGAATAAGATTCCATGGTATATAGATACCGTATTTTCTTTATCCATTCATCCATTGATGGACTCCTTAGCTGGTTCCAGTTTGACTGTTTTGAATTGTGCTGCTATAAACATGGGTATGCATCTATCACTTGTAGTAAGATGATGTTAATTCTTCAGGGTAAATATCAATAAGTGTTATACCTGGGTCATATGGTGGTTCCCCTGGTCTCCTGAGGAACATTGATACTGATTTCTGTAGTGGTTGCACTAATTTCCAATCCCACCAAAAGTGTAAATGTACCTTTTTCTCCATGTCCTCTCCAGCATTTATTGTTTGTGTTCTTGATGATTACCTTTCTGACTAGAATGAGATGAAGTTTCCGTGTATTTTTTATTTTATTTCCCTAAGTGCTAAAGTTGAACAATTTTTTTCATTTATTTGTTGGTCAATTGTATTTCTTTTGAGAGGTGTGTTCAGTTTATTTTCCCATTTACTAAAAATTACTTGCATTCTTTAATTGTTCTGGATATTAATTCTCTGTCACAATAGCTCTCAAAAGATTTTTCTCCCACTCTGTAGGTTCTCTCTTTAGATTCTTGTTTCCTATACTGTGAACAAGCTTTTAATTTGATGCTGTCCCATTTATTAATCTTGGCATTATTTCCTGAACTCTAGGATCTTGTTAAGAAAGTTGCTTGCACCTGTATGCTGGAGTGTTGGCCCTACATTTAATTCAAGATGCTGCATAGTTTCTGGTCGAATTCATAGGTTTTGATCCATTTTGAGTTGACTTTTGTGCAGGATGAGAGATAAGAATCTAGTCCCATTCTTCTACATACTGATAAGCAGTTTTCCCAGCACCATTTAAAAGGCTGTCTTTTTTCCAACGTATGTTTCACACATCTTCATCAAAAATGTCTATGTCTGTACAAGTTTGTCTCTGTGCCTATTTTATGCCAGAACCTGGCTGTTTGTTACTATAGATTTGTAGTAAAATTTGCACTCAGGTTTTATGGTGTCTCCAGCATTGTTTTGTAGTTGTTGCATTTGTAGTTGCTGTTTTATTTTTGCTTAGGATTGCTTTGACTATTCTGGGTCTTTTATTCTTCAAAAATGATTTTAGGACTGTTATTTATTTTCCTGTGAAGAATGTCATCAGTATTTGGATGGAGATTACATTAAATTTGTATGTTGCTTATTGTCATGTGGCCATTTTAACAATATTGATTCTGCCTCTCCACGAACATGAGAAGTCTTTCCATATTTTTGTGTCTTCAATTTCTTCTTCAGCATTTTATCATTTTCCTTATAAAGTTTTTTCACCTCCTTGGTTAGAGTCATTCCTGGGCTTTTTGTTTTGCTTCGTTTAGAGGTTATAGTGAATGAGACTGTTTCCCTGATTTTTTCCTCCACAGATTCACTGTTGGTATATAGGAAGGCCATTATTTTTGTATGCTGATTTTGTAACCAGCTACTTTGCTGAGTTTACAGCTCTAGAAGTCACCTGGTGGAGATTTTTAGGTCTTCTAGATGTAAGATTATATCACCAGCAAACAGATAATTTGATGACTTCTTTTTCTATTTGTATCCTTTTAACTTCCTTCTCTTATTTGGTTGCTCTGGCTTGAGTTTCAAGGACTATGTAGAATACGAGTGGTAAGAGTGGACATCCTTCTCTTGTTTGAAACTTTAAAAGAAATATTTTCAGCATTTTCCCATTCATTATGATGTTAGCTTTGGGTTTATCATATATAGGCTTTATGATGTTGAGGTAGATCCCCTCCATCCTAGTTTCTTCAGAGTTTTTAATCATGAATGGGTGCCAATTTTAATCAAAAGCTTTATACTGAGATGACTGATTTTTCTCCTTAATTCTACTTATGTGGTGAATTACATTTTTTGCTTTTATGTTAAACTAACTTTGCAACCCTGGGTTAAAACCAACTCTATCATAATGTACAGTCTTAATATTTTTGTTGAATATGATTTGTTAACATTTTATTCAAGTTTTTTGTTGTTGTTTTACAAAAGAGAGGTACAGTGAGAGAGACAGAGAAAGAGAGAAACAACTTTAGTTTTTCACATGGCCTTAGTTGCTCCAACACTTAGTTGTGTACATGGTGCTGGGGTTTGAACCTGGGTCCTCGTGCTTGCTAGGCAAGCACCGAAACCACTGAGCCACCACTCCAGCCCTTATTCAAGATTTTTACATCAAAGATTGTCAGAGATAGTGGTCTATAGTTCTTTTTTCCATGACATGTCCTTATCTGGTTGTGATATGAGGGTGATAGTGGCATCATTGGATGAATTTGGAAGTGTTTTATCACTTTCTATTTCAATGAATAATCTGAGAAGCATTGAAATTATATCTTCGCTAAAGGTCTGTTAGACTTCAACTGAGATCCATCTGGTCTTGGGGTTTTAGAATTTTTTTCTCCCTAATTCTATCTTACTGCTAGTTATTGGTCTGCTTACGTTTTCTATGTCCTCTTGATTCAATTTTGGCAGGTCATGTGTGTCTAAAAATGTATCCATTTCTTTTAGGTTTTCCAGTTTGTTGGAATATAAATTTTCAAAATAGTCCCTAAGAATTCTCTGGATTTTCATGATGCCTGTGATGATTTCTCTTTCCATCTTTAATTTTACTAAGTTGGGTTTTCTCTTCTTCTTGTGGTTAGTTTTGCTAATAGTTTATCCATTTTATCATTCAAAGAACAAATGCTTCATTTCATTCTTTTTTTAAAGAGGGACAGGGAGAGAGACAGAGAATCAATTTTTATTTAGTTTTCCATCTGACTTCTGTTGTTCCTACACTTCGTTGTGTATCTGGTGCTGGGGTTTGAACCCATGTACTTGTGCATGCTAGGCAAGCACTGAAACCACTGAGCCACTGTTCCAGCCTCAGTCTATGTCTTTTAATTGGAGAGTTGATGCTATTAACAGTCAATGCTATCAATTATAGAGACATATTTACTCCTGCCATTTTAATGTCTTTTTTAATGTTTAATTGGTCCCGTTTCTCTTTTGCTTAGATATTCCTCAAATGAGATTTGTTCTTTTGTGAACTCTGGGGTTTTTTTTTTTTTTTATTTCTTCTGTTTTTAGTATTTAAGTATTTTCTATAGTGCCAACTTACTAGTTTCTGTTCATCTTGGAATTTTTTTATTTTTTCTTTAATTCTGAAGAAAAGTTTTGCTGAATACAACAATCTTAGTTAAGACTTATTTTCCTGGCCCTGAAGTTTATACTTACAAATCAGTAGTAATTCTGATAGGCTTGCTTCTAATAGTGACTTCATCTTATTTCTTTTGAGCCTTTTAAAACCCCATCCTTGTTCTGTGTCAGGTATTTTAATTGTAATGTGTCACAGAATTTATTTCTTGATCTTGTCTATTTGGAATTCTGAATGCTTTCTGTATCTGGATGTTCATCTCATTCTCAAAGTCTAGAAATTTTTCTGTTGTTATTCCCCTGAAGAAGTTATCCCTGATATTAGCCTGCATCTCATAACCTTCTTTATTTCAATGTTTCTTAAATTTTTTCTCTTAATGTTGTCCCAGATTTCTTACATTTTTGGGTCATAGTTACTTATTGATTTTCCTTTTTTAATACCATCTAAATGTTCAAGACCAGCCACTTTCTTTTGGCTCTGAGAATCTGTCTTCATCATGGTCTACTCTATTAGAGAGACTTCAACTGAACATTTTATTTGATTTGTTGTGTCTTAATTTCCAAGATTTTTTTTATTCTTTCCTTAACTCATTCAGTTGTTTTTCTTTGTTCTCTTGAAATTTATTGATCATCTTTGTAATAATTGTTTTGACTTCATTTTCAGGTATTTTATCACTTCAATCGCTTTGAAGTCAGTTGCTGAACTTCGGAGGCTGCATGTTACCTTATTTTTTTCCCATATTTACTGTATTCCTGTGTTGGATTTTATGCATCTGTTGGGGTAGTTTGTTCTTCCATTCTTACGTGTAAGCCGTTTTAGGGCATAACTTTCTCTTGTCAAAGTGTTCTAGGGTGATCTAGATGAAGACCCTCAAAAGGTATCATGTCCACAGCCTTTGTGTTAATTTTCTGTTTTTGCTGTAGGAATAGGTGCCCATTAATGGGAGCTGAGGACCCTCCCCCAGTCATTCCTACTTGGTGCCTGGTTATTAGTTTGGGGATTTTGTCTCTTCTATTCTTTGTATTAAAATATTGTTGAAGTTTGAGAGTAGTTGATTTGTGTGTAGAGCAAGCTTTGCTCTCTTGATTGGGTTTAGTTCAGCAGTGGTCTCTACCCTGTGAACTTGTAGTGCCCCAGTAGATTCCAGCACCTCACAAAAAAAGAGGCAACCAGAAAATAGTAAAAACAGAAGAAAACATTATACAGCATTAAAACAAATACCCAGAGCCTACTATGACATTCGCAACAGCAATTACCACAATAGAACAAGAACACTGGGGTCAGCAATTGCCAAAAAACCAAAACAATAGCCACAAACTAGATCTGGTATTAAAGTAAACAGCAAGTGTCAACTATGCCATCCACCATGAATAGTAGGAACAGGAATTTATATAACTAAATTGTCTATCTGTTTTGCACTGGGAATTGAACCCAGAGGTACTTGTCCACTGAGCCACATCCCCAATCCTATTTATTTATTCATTTATATTAAAGAGAGGGACAGTGAGAGAGAGAGAAAGAGAAATATTTTTTTATTTTAGTTTTGCATGTGGCTTTCATTGCTCCAAGGCTTTATTGTATATGTGGTGCTGGGGTTTGAACTCACGTACTTGCGCATGCTGGGCAAGGGCGGTAACTGCCAAGTCACTGCTCCAGCCCCACTTTTTTTATATTTTATTTTGAGACAGGACCTTGCTAAGTTGCTGATGCTGGCTTTGAAATTGTGATCCTCCTGTCTCAGCCTCCCAAGTTGCTGGGATTACAGGTATGTGTCACCATGCCTAGCCCAAACAAAAGTTTTAAAAGATGGTAAAGATACAGTTTATTACAAGAAAAAATGTGATATGAAGGTAAAAAGAAATTTAGAATGTTCAAAATGTGAACAGATAGAAGGCATAAAGGATATATAGCAAGTGATGGCTATAATGAAGGAGAAGAAAAAATGAGTTTAAAAAATAATGGAAGAACAAGAGAGTTTGACTGTTAGAAAAAGAAACAAAGAAAAAGAAATGAAAATATACAAAAAAATTCTAACCTTCAGAAGACAAGGAAGAAATAACAATTATTTAAAAATGCTAAAAGTTAGGAAAAAAGAAATATGTATATGCATGTATATGTGAGCGTGTGTATCCATGAACCAACCAGTACATCAAGAACATCAAAAACAAAAAAGGAAAAAGACTCATAATCATAAGTCAACAAACGGTCTACACTGAGGTGATCACAACTGTCAACAACGATGGATAATCATTGCCGATACGGAGCTGGGGGTTATTAAACCCTTCCTTTGTGTGTTGCTTACTGAGCTTCCCGAAGTGGCCGAAACTGAAGCTGATCAAAATAGATCTCAACTTCCTTTCTCACCAGTATAAGATAGGATGGAATGGGAAGGACCATCCTTACAAGTTTTTCCTCCACAGACCAGATCAATGCCCTTCCAGGATGGAACTGCTGCAGAGTTCTAAACAGGGAGTCCCAGCAGCTGAGGCTGAGGTTTCATCAGGCTTTAGGGACTTTGATGGATGGTATCTGCTCTCGAGAGAGACTAGATTTGTGCTAGGAATCTGGAAATCAGAAACCTGAGAATTGTACTGGTGGGGCAGGGGACCACCCCTCCAGAAGTCTCACAACTCCTCTGCATATTCACACCACTTGTTCAGTTCCCTGACCCTCTTCAGCTGGTCATGTGAGCCACCAGACTGAAAGGGAAAGCAAGTTGCACTCCCTCCATATTTCTGACTTGAAAGCCCCTGGGTACAATCTTCTGTCCATTTCATCATGTTCTGCTATGTACATGCAAGGCCACACAGTAGGTGCTAGTCAGGACAGCATGCCAATATTTAGCATGATCATATTTAGTATGATGCCTCAAGGGTCCCAAAGCAGCAGCTTCCTCAGGATGACACCCCACCTCAGTTCTCCACTGGCGCACTGGAGTTTGCTGTGCAGCCACCAAATTAGCTAAGTTCAGGCAACTTTTGTGTTCTACAGGTTTTTCCATGCCAAATTTGTCTGTTGTGTTTCTGTGCTATCCCTCCCTTCTGTGGCAAACCAGTGCTTCTGCCACTGCCTCAACTGGCTGAGATCCGGTTGTTTTCCTTCTTGTTCTGTGTTCAATGCACTGTAATTTCTGAGTCTCTAAAAGACTAACTGTACAATGCTGAATTTCAGTGAATCTCCCTTTTACTCATCTGAGAAGCAGTACTCCTGCTGCTTAAATCTCAAGCCACAGAGCAACTGGAAATGCAGCCTTCCTCTACTCTGCCATCTTCAATAACCCCCCAATCTTCAGGCATGTCTTCAAGGTCACCCTGTCATTTATCTTGCAGAGTTACCCCACAGTTATTACAGCAGTTTCTTCTTTCCAACTCTCCTCTTCTACTCTTAGCATCCATCACTGTCTTTCCATTCTCCTGTGTCTTCAGACATACTCAGTTACCCACCTCTGTCACACTTTCAGCCCTCTCCACTCTACAAAATCCATCAATGGTCTCCACATGTAACTTCATCACCAAATTCACTTGCTTCATATAGTCCAGATACGATATTCAATGAGAACCTGCCTTTTTAATTCATTGATTACCCCCTTCTTTAAACTAGCTCCTTCTCAGCGTCTGTCCCTGTATCTTCTGACTACAAATGTTTTCTAGAGCATTTTTCCCTCAATGTCTTATACACTGATAAGCTCTTAATGCCTCCGGATTCAAATCATGGTGTTATGTGTTGAATCATACCCCCATGTCAGAACTACAGCCCAGTTGTTGTAGGGCAGTAGGGCAGTAAAATAGGTTACCAACAGACCAAAGAAAATACCTAGAAATGGTTTGCAAGATATAAGGTTTATTGAAAAATTTGTAAGAGCCCTTGACGACAGGCTGAATGGGATAGCACCTCCATCCCTTGTGGCACTTCACCAGCCTGACTATCCCTACAGGTACTTGTCCCAGGGGAGCTGGTTGGACAAACAGCACTTCTCTTCATAATGTTCTCAACTCCATGTCAGTTATCACAGAGAAAAGGGTAAATAAGTTAGGCCACAGTGACATTTACTTACTTTGTTTTGTTCTTTGTATGGCCAGCCTACATAAGTGCAAGAAAGCAGTTCCTACAGATATTAGTTGACCTATTTGCAATATATGTGAGAAAGAAAGTATATCCTTCAAGACAGTCTTTATCTTGACATTCCTATCTAGGCACACTGTCATTTTTCCCTTACTTTGGCAAGGTTCTTGGGAGTGGAAAGGTGCATTTCAGGGACATGGTATTTTGTTGTCGTCTTTTTCTTTAAGGATGACACATCCTTAAAATAAAATTCAGAAGTTGAAATTATAATCCCCAGGATCCCAGAATATAATCCCACTTAGAGAAATATTGTTAGAGGAAATTAAATTAAGATAAGTTCATTAGGGTCAGCTCTAATCCAATATACTGGTGCGTTATAAGAAGGGGATGGATGCAGGGAGAAGACAGCAATCTACAAGGCAAGAAGAGAGGCTGGGAGCAGAATGTTTCCTCACAGCCCTCAAAAGGAGCTGATGGTACCAAACACCTTGAGCTCAAACTTCTACAGAAATATGAGAAAATAAATCCCTGGTGTTTTAAGTCATCCAGTCTGTGGTCATGGCAATCCTAGTAAACTAACACAGATGACCTCTCAACCCATGACTTAAAAATTAACCTCTGATGCTACAATCCCTTTTGAGTTTTGGATTGTATCCAAAACTGCCTATGAAACAATGCCATCAATATGTACTGCCATAAGCTTCAATTAACATGTCAAACATTAATTATCTGCACCAAATCTACTACCCCTTTCTGCTTCTCATAGTCAATACTCAACAATCTAAATTCAAAAATTCAAAACTACCTTGCACAGATACTTTTAATTGGGATGCTAAAACCGAATAGGTCATGATATAGTGATATTAACTGGAAATGAAATAAGGCATTCATTTCCAGTTAATATCACTATCTATGAACATTTATATCTATTAAACTATATGTTTTACTAACACTTGGCAATCTGGGCAAAATCAAAGACAAACTGAAAAGAACTATAAATATTTAGAAATGTTTTACCAAATACTTTCAGATTACTTTTATTTCAGTAGAATTAATGTGTTTAATTTTTAATTGAGTTATACATAGGTATATGAAATATAAATGCATAATTTGAAGAATTAGTATGTAGCAAATTTTCATGTAACCATAAACTAGGTCAAGATATTGAACCTGTTCCAGCAACTCAGAATCCTCTACTTGTTTTCTTCTCTATCCCTTTTATATAGTTGACCATGTTCATAGTAATAATCAACGTTGGCCTTTTTCCTGTAGTCTTACCAATGATCTTTACCTTGGTAAACAGACAGTTTTGATTTTCCATGGTATATGAATGGAATCATACTATGTAAATTTTCTGCATTTGTATCTTTCATCCAATAATACGATTGAGAGAGGTGTCCATCTATTTCTCTTTGATGTTCTGCATTTTCTCTTTGGTGTGCCAATGCTGACATGTCTTAATTTATTCTGATTTGGAATCTCATTCCTTTTGTACATATAGCTTATTATCTTTCAAAGACAGACAGTATCTCTTCAAATATAGTTTGCTATTTTTCCTCTTCTTCTGGCACTTCACTCAGACATGTAAGCTTTCCTTCATTCAATATGACTCTTCACTACTTGGTTTATATTTTTCATCTTTTTGTACTCATACTGAATTACAGAAATTTTTCTTTTGATTTTTCTTCTAGTTTATTAATTTTCCTTCATCTATATCTGAAATACTTGTGTTTCCCGAAAAAGCAAAAACAGATACAATTCAAGATCACCACACCAGCCTTACAAAATTTGCTTCAGGGAGTCCTATATTCAGAAGTGAAAGAAAGATAACCACCATCTTGACAACATGTGAAAGTATAAATTCCACTAGAAGAGGTAATGTGCAAATGACATAAAAAGAATGAAAAATCATCAATACAGTAAGCCACATCAAACCACACAAGTGAACAAAAGAGAAAGAACAAGGAGTATTTGAAACTCAAAGAAAATCTACAAATGACAGAACTAAGTGCTTACATAGCAATAATAACCCCAGCACCACACACACAACTAAGTGTCAGGAAAACAAAAACCAGATGAAAAAATAAATATAATTAATTTCTTAAAAAGTAAGATACAAACTGGCTGAATGGACATAAAAATGGAACCCCACCATATGATATCTGTAAGAAAATCACCTCAGCAGTAAAGACACACACAGACTCAAAGTGAAAGGATAGAGAATGGTATTTCAAGCAAATGGAATTCTGGAGTAAGAGTCTTTGGATCAGCATTCAAAACTACCTTTAGAACATTTCCAGCTGTATGTTCTACAGGAAGTTTAAAGAATCACATTGAATAATAAATAATCATCTGCACCCAACACATCTGACAAAATAGACTTTAAAACAAAAACTGTAAGAGACAAAGTCTACACAATGATTACAGGACTGATTCAACAAGAACATATAACAACTGTAAATCTATCTGTGCTTAATATTAGAGCACCCAATTTTATAACACAAACACTGTTTGTTCAATACTATTAGATTGAATAAAAGGAAATATGGAATCTAATATAATAATAATACAATAATTTCATCATTCCACTTTTATCAAAGGACACTTCATCTAGACCAAAAAAAAAAGTCAAAGTTTAAGAGTTAAACTATACTAAGACCCAATGAACTTCACAGACACTTACAAAATATTCTGCCCAACAACCATAGAATGTATACTCTTTTCATCAGCACATGGAACTTTCTCTAGAAGAGACCATGTATTAGGACACAAAACAAGTCTGAAAATATTTTTAGGAAGTGAAATTATATTGTATCTTTTATAATCACAATGACATAAAACTTAAGTTCAACAATAGAAATTACGCAAATACATGAGACTGAACACACTTTTGAATGAACAATGGGTCCAAGATATCAAAATGGAAATTAAATAAGTTTAAAAAGTGAAAGCTAAACACAACATACCAAAACTTATGAGACATAGAGCAGTATCTAAGAGGGACGTTTATAGCCTCCACTAAAAAAATGGAAGATTTCAAATAAACAACATAATGATACATTAAGAATTTAGAAAATCTACAAAATCCAAAGCTAGTAGGAGAAATAAAAATATCAGCACAGAAATTAACAGACTAAAAATTATATACATCAATGAAGCAGAGTTGGATTTTTGAAAAGATAAAGTTGACAAACTTTCATTTTTTCTTGTCAAGAAAAAAAGATAATAGACCCAAATAAATAAAATCAGATATGATAAAGAAGACATTACAACTGATATCACATAAATACAAAGGAACATTAGGGATTATTATGAAAAGCTATGTGATAACAAATTGGAAAACCTGGAAAAAAATGGAGAATTTTTTTGTGTAAATATGTATGTATATATATATACGTGTATGTGTGTATACGTATGTGTGTATACGTATGTGTGTATACGTATGTGTGTATACGTATGTGTGTATACGTATGTGTGTATACGTATGTGTGTATACGTATGTGTGTATACGTATGTGTGTATACGTATGTATATATATACGTATGTATATATATATAATTTTTTTTTCAGGGCTGAGGATCAAACTCAGGGCCTTGTGCTTGCTAGGCAAGCGCTCTGCCACTGAGCTAAATCCCCAACCCTTTTTGTACGTATATTAGCTACCAAGATTGAACCATTAGGACATTAAAAATAGGAAGCGACCAATAACAAGAACGCTGAATCAGTAATAACATTTTCCAAAAAGAAAAACATACAGCCAGATGGTTTCACTGCTGACTTTACCAAACTTTTATTTTTTTCGATACTGGGGATTGAACCCAGAGGTCCTTAACCACTAAGCCACATCCCCAGTGCTTTTTAGTTTTTATTTTGAGACAGGGTCTCACTAAGTTGCTGAGGGCCTCACTGACTTCCTGACAGTGGCTTCAAACTTGTGATCCTCTTGCCTCAGCCTCCCAAGTCACTGGATTACAGGCGTGTGTCACCACATCTGGCTTTTACCAAACTTTTAAAGAACTAATTCCAATTCTTTTCAGACTAGTTCACAAAATTGAAAGGAAAAGAACCCTTCTAAATTCATCCTGGGGAGCCAGTATTACCCTAGTACCAAAACCAGACAAGGATACATGAACAAAAACTATAAACTGATCTTCCTAATAGATACAAGATGCAAAAATTCTCAAGAAAATATTAGCAAATTCAACACCAAATTAAAAAGATTCATCATGATCAAACTGGATTCATCCTAAGAATGCAAATCTTGTTTTACATTTGCAAGTGATCATCTTCATAGATGCAGAAAGAAGCATTTGATAAAATTCAACAACTCTTCCTGATAAAAGCCCTGAACCTATTAGGTACTGAAGGAGCATACCTCAACATAATGAAGGCTATATACAACAATCCCACAGCCAATATCATACCATATGGGGGAAAATATTTCCATAAGGTCAGGAGCAAGACAAGAAGGTCCACTTTGAAAGCTCTTATTTGACACAGCATTATTATTTAGCCAGAGGATTGGTGTAAGAGAAAGAAATAAAGTCATATAAATAAGAAGGGAGAACGCCAATGTATCCCTATTTGCAGACAATATGATTGTATATGTAGAGAAAAAGAAAGACTCCTGAAAAACTGTTAGAACTGATAAACAAATTCAGTAAAATAGCAGGATATAAAACCAACATAACAAAAATCAACAGGTTTGAACTGGAGGAGTGGCTTGGCGGTTATGGCACTTTTCCAGCATGTGTGAAAACACGGGTTCAAACCCCAGCGTCACGTACACAGTTAAGTGTCAGAGCAATGAAAACCACATGAAAAATTAAATGCAATTTATTCTGTCTCAAAAAAAAACAGGTTTTTCTCTATAACAATAATGAATATCCTGATAATCATGAAAGCAATTTTTAATAATATTTTTTTAAATTTTTTTATTAAGGAGTTAAGTTATTCTACAATCATAAATGTGTATAAAGTAACAATATGATACGCATTTGGTCCTAAACCAGAGTTACCCCCACATTGCCCACATCTCAGTCTTGATTCTTCTATACTTTGCCCTGACAACTGACAAAGATTGTGAATTTTCCAGAATTAAATGATTGCAAAAATATTGTCTTCTCACAAAAGCAACTTCATTCTCAACAGCTGCCAAAAATAAAGTACTTAGGAATAAACTTAACCAAGGAAGAAACAAAATTCTACAAAGTAAATTATAAAACACTGCTGAAAGAATTTGAAGACACAAAAAATGGAAATCTCCCATGGGCTTGGACTGGAAAAAGTAAGATTGGTAAAATATCCACATTACCCAAAATTATCTACAGGTTTAAAGCAATACACATTAAAATAGCAATGACATTATTCATAGAACTAAGAAAAAAACCTAAAATTTATATGAAAGCACAAAAGATCCCAGACAGCCATAGTAATCTTGAACAAAATGATCTAAACTGAAGGCATCACAATTTCTGATTTCCAAGACATATTGTAGAGCCCTGCTAACCAATGATACAACATGGTACTGGCATAAAAACAGAGACCAAAGTAATAGAATAGAGATCCCAGAAATAAATCTACTCATCTACAACCAACTTCTTTTTGACAAAGTTGCTAAAAACATACATTGAAGAAAAATAGCCCCTTCAATCAGTTGCGCAAAGAGACCCACATGCAGAAGATTGAAGCTTGGCCCATTTCTTGCTCCATACCAAAACCAACTTGAGATGGATCAAATACCTAAATATACGTGCTGGAGCAGTTGCTCAGCTTTTAGAGCGCTTGCCTGGCATGCACAAGGACCCGGGTTCAAACCTCAGCACCACGTACACAACTGAATGTCAGAGAAATGAAGGCCAGATGAAAAAATGAATATAAATGATTTTCTCTCTCCCCCTATCTTTAAAAATATATATCTAAATGTAAGATCTGAAATTCTGAAACTTCTAGAATAAAGCATAGGGAAAAGGCTTCAAGACATTGGTACAAGCAATGATTTTCTGTATCAGACTCCAGAAACCCAATAAGCAGAGAAAATTAACATCAGATTAAATCAACCTAAAAAGCTTCAGCAAGCAAAGGAAATAATCCAGAGAGACAAAAGACAACCTGGAGAATAGGAGAAAACACTTGGTAACTATTCATTCGACTGAAGTTTAATAACCAAGATGTACAAGGAACTCAAAAAGCATAACAGAAGAGGTAATCCAATTAAAAGATGGACAAATGATCTGAATAGATGCTTCTCAAAAAACTCCAAATGTCCAACAAATGAAGAAAATGTTTACTATCATTCATCACCACAGAGATGCAAATCAAAACTACAATGAGATCAAATCTCACCCCAGTCATAATGGCTCTTATCAAAAAATAAATACTGGCTAAGATGTAGAGAAAAGGAACTCATATTGCTGGTGGGAATGTAAATTAGTACAGCAATTATTGGGAACAGTATGGAACTTCCTTCAAAACAAAAGTATAGGTACACCCTACTTATGAGCTATCCATCCAATTTCTGTGTATACATCCAAATAAAATGAAATTAGGATAATAGGGAAATCTGCCCATCTATGTTTATTGCAACACTGTTTAGAGTAGCTGAGATATGGATACAGCACAGGTGCCCATCAACAGATAAATGGATAAAGGAAATGTGGTATATACACATGATGGAGTACTATTCAGCCACAAAGAAGAATGAAATCTTGTCATTTGTAGCAAAATGAGATGGGGTGGGAAAAGGGAGATCAGATTTGATCAGAGTACACTCTATGAATGTATGGAAAGTTCACATTGAACTCTATTCATATGCCCAATTAAGATCTTAAATTGTTTTTAAATAGCTTGGTTGATTTTTTAAAAAGTAACATGAATTTGGGCTACCATTTCAGAGAGAAGCCTTTCTGAGGTTTTTGCTGTTCCTGGTAGGTTGAAGGTGGTTAAGATTTGCTCTAGTTCTTTCTTACACTGAGTTGTATTGCTTCAGTGCCTGAGGATACCAGGAATACCTAATATCTTTGACTCCTGAACTTGCAATGTGCTGGGATTTGCCCTCTGCCTTCATTTTTTTCAAGGTTGGAGAAACCTGAGCTCAAATTCCCCAAGTTCAGCAAATGCTGACAGGAGAGCAACAGCTTTGCTGTTTTTCTCGCGTCTTTTGCGTTCTTACCTGTTACTCAGCTTTCTATCTGGGACAAAATACCTGAGATAAAAAAGGAGGAAATGTTTACTTTAGCTCACAGTTTCAGAGGTTTCGGGCCACGGCCATTGGTGCCTGGTGTGGGGTCAAACATCATGTTGTGTATCAAATGGTACAGCGAAGTCACTCACCTCAAGGAGGCCACGAAGTGAGGAAGAGGACAGAGGCAGGATCCCAACGCACCCTCGAGAGGAACTCCTCCAGCGACCTGCGTCCTCCACCGCGGCCCCAGCTCCTAAATAGTCCACCATCAGTGGAAGTGCCATCAGCTGAGGACCAAGTGCATGCGCACTGGGGGCACATTTAAGATCCAAACCATAAAACCATCCTTGCTTTGATTTTGGCCTCATAAACCCTAATATCTTACCAGATCTTTGACAGTGTTGATGTCTGCTCTAGTCCTTTTCATTCCTTTTCCGTAACTTCCTAGCTTTTAGCAGGTAGACTAGAAATGAAACCTAAGCTAGTCTCATTCCATTCTATTTTTATTAACACAATGAGTGTTTCCCCCACTTCCAAGTCAACGTAAACAAATATTTAAAGTACTAGTTTGATGGGCTGCTAAGCTACTAGCTTTCTGCTCACAGATAACCATGATCTACAACCTTAGTCTGTAACTCGGCAGAATGAATAATGAGCAAAAGATTGGCTCCACCTATGAGCTTCAAACTTCAACCCTCCTTCCTTCCAGCAAATGTAAATCACCTGAAGGCTATTTTAGGGTTGATAATAAGGAGCACCTGAGAAGAATCTGGTGCTCACAACAATTGCACGATGGTATTTTTATCCCTTTCTATCTGTGAGGACATTTATACAAACAAAGAAGCACATGGGGCAAAGGGGAGTAGACCCATGACCCAGAGCCCTGCTCCCAGCTTCCTCGATTCTGACACACATAAAAAAGATTAATTCTTCTGTCCGTTACGCTTACAAGGTAGACGTCCCCACAGGTCTTTGACATATAGGATTCCAACCAGTAATTAAAGATTTAGATTCAATATTATTTTCCATAATGCAGTATTAGGCTATAAAAACTCAGGGTTTTTATAATTCAGGGTTTCAAATTGTGTCACTTCTCTTTCCTCCTATTTGCAGTACCTTGAAAGGATAAAAGTTACTTGAAAGAACAACTAAATAATTTATACACCAATTTATATGATGACACCTGAAAGCCATTCTCTATAATGTAAGGTCCATAACCCCAGAGGAAGAGGTAAAAAGTAAAATGTCAGCATTCGGTGGACTGACAGCTTCTTTCTCTGTAATTGACACTTTCTAGTTATCTTTATGGAACATCAAAATGTATAAAATAATTAAGAGCAGTTAGTGAAAATGTGATTGGGTTGACTTAAAAGCTTAATGCAAAAATTCTCTTATGGTATTACCACACATTGCTGCCACTTGTGTTTACTCTTTAAATAAATATATATATATATATATATATATATATATATATATATATATATATATATATATATATATCCATGAAGACGTTCTATTGTGTGTGATTGAAGCTTACATTTCCCTTTGAAATAAAATCCTTTTTGCTAAACACACAGTTTGTTGAATGCCAGAGATACTCCCAGCTTTGCTCAAACACAAAGATACAGAAAACTGAAATGATCTATTTGCTTTACAAGTTCCTAGTACAACTGAAATAAGGATTGTCCAGACAATAGCCCACGTTCTTGAACGTGAAATTTAATCCCCATGTATAATTATGTACCACAGGTATTGTTCCAGTTAGCAATACAGTTCAGCACAGTCCTTGTGAAACAGATAAATTGCAATACCCCTTATTGTAGGAAGGGGAAAGGACAACAGAGGTAAAACCAAGTTTATTATGCCATAAGTTACAAAGAAAACATAATTCTGTGCTAAGAATTGTTTTCACCTGTGATCTAAAACCTCAGTGACGCTTTCTTCTGCTGCCCCTCACTCTCCAACAACAGACAGAGCAATCAAACTCCCTTTATGCTGCATAAAACATCCTATTCAGAATATATACATCAGGAAATCAGCTGCTTCAGGCAATTCCTTGGAGTAGAAAAATACTGTCAAAAAATAAATGCTGTCAATTGCACTGATCTTCATACTAGCAAATTAAGCATGTTTTGTATCAATACTACTGTCAGAATTGCACTTAACGTGTGCTTCAGTAAATGCAAACAAAACGAAATGGATGGATCATTGCAACTACCACCTGCATTTCCATGCAAGGAAATGTCCCTGTGTTACAGGCCCCCGTGAAATTTAGACCAATGTAATATAGAAAAAAAAAGATCAGCAAGGGGCAATGGAACTGGACAAGAAAGCAGTGGAATGGAATGATGGAGGCAGAGGTGAATTTTCTATCCATATCTGGTCATGAATTTCATTGAAAGAACAAAACTATAATTAAGAGTTCATACCTTGCTCATCTTCTTTTAAGGCTACAAGTTGTTTGTTTGACAAATTAAATTAAAAACCCTTGGCACCTGTGAATTTATTTGATGGTTAGCAGGAGCAATTGCCAAAAATCCATGACATATTGTAATGGGAAAGTTATTAGAGAAAGTTCGTTTTAGTGAAGTTGAGGTCCAGATTAAAATTCCTTATGAGATGGTACTTCATGAGGCTCACCTGGAAAGAAAATATAGTAACTCCATACGCATTGTCTCTGTTTATCCTCTTCCCTCTAAAACCTGAGGATGCAACTTGTCATTTACAGATGAGGAAACAGGCTCTTCTCTGGCTATTTGGGCAACGTGATCTATTTCACTGAGATAGTCCAGGCTGAATCAGGGATTTAGACTCAGGTCTTCCAATTCATAACCGTTTCCTTTTTTTACTTGTTTTGAGGTGGTAGAGATTGAACCCAGAGCCTCAAGTATGCTAGGCTCTACCAAGAAACGACTCCCCTAGCTCATCTTTTCCTTTTTTTCTCTTTTTTTAAAAGTAACTCTGAAAGTTGAAAAAGTAATTACATTTCTATTTTTTATACTTTTAATTTCATCATGATAGAAAATACTTTAAATTATTTGGGGTTTATTTCGTAATGAGATAAGGAAAATCCCTTATCATAGACATGGGGTCATATCAATTTGGTATTCAGAGTATTTTTATTTCTTTGATCCTAATACTCTCTCTCTCTCTCACACACACACACACACACACACACACACACACACACACACACACAAATTCATTAGCCTCTATGGGGCTTGCCCAAGATGGCTATAGTTAGTTTCCTTTACCAAGACTTCCTGCCAGCTATGTTTTATGATGTAGTCAAGGTTGTAAAACTTGACTGGTTCAGTGTTTGTTATTCCTCAAGGCCATAAACATCTGCTTGTGAACATGTGCTCATTTATGTAAATGTGGGCACTGTACCTTGTTTCTTTGGCTGCACAAAAAAATTGCCTATGGAAAGACTCCATTGGGGAGGGGGCTGGGGACTGCTGTCATCTCCAAATAAAGCACATCTACTATTTCAACTGTGCTTCCCGTCTTCGTTCACCTGCCCGGATCCTGAATCTGTTTCTTAAGGTCTGAGTGCCTGTAGGACAGCCATATAATCTCTCAGTTCATAAAACGCTTTATCTATACATAAAAATGAATTTCTCTTGCATCTTTAGTTGCTTAAGTATCTCCTATATAGATACCAGAATTAGGTTCTCAAGGAATGGGAAGTTGTTACAAATTTCAGTATTTTTTTTAAAGAGAGAGGGACAGTGAGAGAGACAGAGAAAGAGAGAAACAACTTTATTTAGTTTTTTACATGGCCTTTGTTGTTCCAACACTTATTTGTGTACGTGGTGCTGGGGCTTGAACCCGGGTCCTCGTGCTTGCCAGGCAAGTGCCGAAACCGCTGAGCCACTGCTCCAGCCCCAAATTTCAGTATTTGACAAGATGCTGTTTTCATATTAGTAATTTAACTATTCAGAACAATGATCTCCATTGTGGCATATTCATACATGTGTAGAATATATTTGGATCATTTCTATCTGACCCCATCACCCTGTCTTACCCACTCTTCTCCCTCCCGCAATACAATGCTATTTTAAGAAAGATTATGCTCCTAAAATAGTTCACATTCAGTCCTGCTGCTAGAATGCTTATCTCACTGTGGAGATTGTTGTAGTTGCCTATTCATTCTTAAGTACTTAAGTGATTATATATTATTTGTTTTGTCACTCTTATTTTTTATGTATGTATTAATTTATTGATCTTCTTCCTGGTTCCTCCACTTTCTGGCCAATCTTAATACTTCTAATAAATTATTTATCACTTCATGTTGTATTTTTCATAAATAAATGGTTGCAACACTTTCTTGGCAGTGTTCAAATGAATAGCTGCTTTGAAATCCAGGTCAGAATAACACATGAAAGGTACTCCATAGAGTTTATTTCTCCAGCCCCAAATCCTGTAGGATTGTGGATTCTCACGGAGGCTACGTAGGAGCCCCAGGACCCAGACACTGATACACCTTCCTTCTCCCTACTCTTTGTCTTAGCAAAGTCTCCTTGAAGCAGAAACTTTCAGGCAAGGCTGGGCACTGGGGAAGTGGGGACTCAGGGTGAACCACTTCATTGTCCCTGTCTCTGCTCACCCATTCAGAAGTTTCGGACAGCAGGTTCTTTGTTCAGGGGCCTCCCTGAATCCTTCTTGAAGACAAGGTTCTAGGAACACTCCAAATGCCTAGATGAATTAGAGAGAACCAACTATGATACCATATCCTTTTAAGCAGCCAGATTCTGAGTTATTGGAAAAAAATGGTACCATGGCTGGGAAACTGGTGAGAATGAACAAGGGCTTCAGGTTCTGCTGGGTTGGCACAGTCTAAGACTTTACTGGAATTGCTTCTAAATCTCCAGGAAAAACATTCCATTTCCAAGTTGAGCATTAAGCTCTCCAAGGTGACAAATTACATAAAGCTTTGAGCCAAAGGTTTGGGAGGTCATCTCCCTTTAATATCTGACTATATGTTCACTTTTAATTTGGGAAAGTTCACAATCTTCAGTATTATTTCTGCTGTCTTATCAATATATTTTACTTCCTCATGAAAAATAAGTTACATTTTAGGTGAATAGTTTACACACAATCAGTTGAGTGCTGACCAGAATTATATTCAAAGCTCTTTTTTTTAATTCAAACTTTCACAAAAAAAATTGTTAAAATACTTATTCTTTGATAATAATTAACAGCTTATTTTACAGTTCTAATTAGGAAAGACTAAAAATGTTTTTTTGTCTATATCAGTTGTTCCAAAGTTTTATTTTTGTTTCACTACTTGAGTGTGAACAATTCTACTTAAATTTTTTTCCTGATAATTTGAAAATAAAATATAGAATGCCCATCAGAACTTTATCCTGGGATCCTGTCAATTATTTATATTATATAAAATTTAATTTAAATACCCAAGAAATTCTCAGGAAAAAACTTTGACACCTTCCTAGAGGGCCATCAATCTACACACAGATTGATACAAAGTTTTCTATAAGATGGGTAACAAACCTATATATATATGAAAATAAAACACTATCACAAGGTCTTAAAATTATAAACATACTTTAAAAATGTTTATTGTCCATTTTAATATAATACTCATTTACATATTTTTCCATAACTGTCTTTGATACAAAACTTAATATACATAAAAAGTTACAATGAGAAAATGTCATAGGAATAAAAAGCCCCAATCATATTTTTTGTCCTTAATTACAAAAGAAATTAAAGCATGGGTCACTTTGAAAAGTAGAAACTATTTCAGGTTAAGAGTTTGATTATCCTTAATAGAAAGAAATTGAAAGTCTTTACATAATAAAATGTCAGTCAGTACTGGAATATTTAACAGGCTTATTAGGTTATCAAGGGGAATTATTTGAAATGAAGAATACTGGGCAGGGCCAATGGGTTTGCCAAAAGTGATTTCCCTAAAGTAGAACAATAACCACATTTCTACACGTGTATTTGGCAGTGATTCTCCTACTACTGGAAGATATTTAAATGACTTAGGTCTAATATAGAAGATTAGATTAGCAGCTGTCTTTTACCCATCATAGCTGAAAGTTCCTCCTTTAGCAGACTGAAGAATGAGTGATGTATTTATCCCCATGTTCTTCGTAGAAGTTGTGGAATTCCATAATTTTCAAAATAGAGTTTATATCTAAACGATATAGAATGTGCAAGGTCAAAAATTTTAGGAAAGTATGAGTAGAAGCTTTAGAGCAAAGCAAATCAGGGAATACATAGTCAGGGAGCTGGCTTACTACTGCCAACCAAAACGCAACCATAAAAATGCCACTTGAAGGACTACACACCAATTATACAAATATCAGGATATCCACATTCAAAGAGAGAGTTTAAAAAATAGGAAAAGAAAGAGAGACTATATCTTTCCTGGATATGAGGACTTTGACATGTCATGTTTTCTCATCAGTAGTTTTAATGAAGTTTTATTTTAGAACCAATTGTGTGAGATAACACTGACAACATATCAGCAACGGAGAGCTTTATTAGTGAAAATTCATTTGACTATTTACAAGTGAATGAATATGTTAGTACATTTAAAAATAACTTAAGAAATAATGTATTACATGGGAAACTACCCAAAATTTATTAATTCTACCTTAAACAATTTCTAGGAAGTACACAAGCAAAAGTTTTATCTTTCTTTTTCCTTTTGGTAGTGGGGATTGAACCCAGCAATGGTTTACCACTGAGCTACATCCCTACTCCTTTTTATTTCCATTTATTGAAACAGGATCTTGCTAAATTGCTGAGATTAGAGGCTAACTTGTGATCTTTCTGCCTCAGCCTCCCGTCACTGAAATTAAAGGTGTGCACTACCATGCCCAGCTAGCATCAGTCTTAAGTATAAAATTTAAAATTAAATTTACCTGCAGTATGGAGAGCAAAACAAAATGATCACACTGTAAATTTTAGTATTAATAAATTTTCATATTTATTTTAATTAAGCCACAAATTAATTAGAACATTTAGGAAATATAACACTATTTTAAATAGTTCTTTAGAATATACTTTCACCAGTAACTATTTTACACATATTTAAATTAAAAATAAAACACATAAACATTCCTTCATATACACATAAGCTGTTTCAAAGGGTAAAAGGGTAGGAGAGTTCTTTTCAACACAAACATTTTTTCATAGAGAGAGAGAGAATCAAGAGAGAGAGAAAGAGAGAGAGAGAGAGATTCAATTTTATTGATTTTTTTCATCTGGCCTTTGTTTCCCTGACATTTAGTTGTGTGTGTGGTGCTGGGGTTTGAACCCGGGTTCTCCAGAATGCCAAGCAAGTGCTCCAACCTCTGAGCCACCGCTCCAGCCCCAGCACAAACATTTTAAAAGAAATATTTATAAGAGATAATTTTCCTATCTAAGGACAAAGATTTCTGATGTCTCTTATTCAACAGATGTTCTTTTCATCTTTTCAGCTAATTCTTTTCTCACTTCAATGTGTTTTTCTAAATTTTGTACTTCATGTGGAAGATTGATGTCCCAAACAGACAAGCAAGATTGTATCTCTAAAAGAAGAAAAAAGAAATCATATTTCAAAGGTCCATTATGAAATATTTATCTTTTGTTTATATTTGGTTATAGATAAATACTAAATTGTTGCCATTTCTAAGAATAGTCTTACAAGGTGTTAATGATACATCCTAGAAACTACCAAATTTCAAGAGGCACATGGATACTTTACAACTTCTCATATCATTTCCTGAAAGAAAATAGAGCTTTTCCTAATATTGTTCAACATTAGGCTTCATATGGATATAGGTTTGTAGTAAGCAAAAAATATTCAAATTAGTTTAAATTTGAAGTATTTATTTTATAGTGACTGTTATCTTTACCTTATTTTAAAAAATAAATATTTAATACTAAATCATTGCAACATAATATTGAAATTTATGTCTAAATTATACTGTAAAGAAACTATCAATTAAAATTGCTGAAAGTATCATCTGTAATATTTACTACGAATTTATAAAACACAATATGTTATCCTCATTCACAATATTGCCCTCTTTGGAATACAGCATCCTATTAAATGTTACCTTTTTGTTGTTGTATACCTTCGGTAGTTTTCCGTTTGTATCCCAAAACCAGCATGATGTTTTTAAGGCTTCCTATATCAAAACAAAATACAAAAGTTTTCCTTTAAAACAACAAATTAAACTATACTGAGAAGGCATAGGAGTTGCAATTCTTAATCATGTGAATCTGAGAAAACAGCTAAAGCTTTCTATAAAATAGGTTTAACATTTATATATTACTCCTTTCAACATTATAATATTAAGTGAATAATGTGTTTAAAAGTGCTTTGGATTCTTCAAGGCACAAACATGAGACATTTGGATGGAGAGTTGAACAGATGAATAACTGACCCTCTGTCACAAAATCATCCTTTCTTCTCAAGTCATTCAATAATTTTTCAGAAAAATATTCATTAAAACTCTTATATGTCCTGCGAGTAAAGGGGCATACAAAAACATACAGACCCAACTCACATGCAGGTTATGTTTTGGGGAAAATGTTGACATTAATAGGGGTAAAAATCATAACTATAATATGAGAGCCAACAGAGGGAGCTTTTCACTTAATCAGTGTTGGCTTCTTTTGAGGTTTCAACACAAGAACTACCATTTCAAAAAGAGGATAGTTAACTAATCAAGAGGGTAGATTAAGTTAACAGAAGAAACAACACATATAAATCTTGAGGCAAGATGAAGCACAGTAATTGGTTGTTCATGTAGACCTGAGAGGTCTGGGAGGAATGTGGTAAATAGGTATGGTGAAGCCCCATTATTGTACACCTACTTATCTATGTTTAAATTAATATTTATTTTAAAATAAATCATAATCTACTGAAATGTCACTCTAATTTCAATTAAATAAATATTTTAATTAAATAAATTTGGGCTCCAGAATATATATAAACTAAATTAGAGAGCACAACAGTATTGATAAAATAAGACAAGGGCATTAACCCACTGAGACCAACTAATTGTCTTGTGTGGACATGTCCTAATCATTAACAATCGCTAAGAACATCTAATCTACTTCTGTGCAACATCAAACATGAGGGTGCAGGAAAGACACCTTTCTTAATATATTCTTGCAAAAAGAATATATTTTCTTTACCATGGTCAAACATATTATTGCTGACATACTGACGTTCTATTAACTCTACTTTTGCAGAACTAAACCCTACAGTATTATTTTGTGATCAACTTTGTATATATGATATTATTGCTTTCTAATTCAAATCACTAATCATAGGAAGACACTGAAATAGATTTATGTGGAAATGCATTTCATGTAAGAAGCCAGAATAGACATGAAAGGTTGAACAAAACTTCTCATGATTTGTTAATATTTGTAGATTGTGGAGTTCAGTATTTGTTGCTATAAATCTTTTGTTTATAGAATGAAAAACCAAATAGAATTCTGTATCAAGGGTAGGAAACTTAGAGTATAACCAAAATAAACATTTGCTTTAACTTCTTGGATGAAATAGTAAAATATACCCAAAGGTATGTATTTCCCATTTTTGCCTTCGGTATTCAGGAAAAAAGTAAGTAAGACCCAAACAATGCTCAGCCTGTGTCATCTGCTTCTCTTGTGGGACTAAGAGCAACTATTTCCTCTATACTTTAAATGACCTTACTTAAAATTTATCCCAATCCTGTTTCATCATGTGAACTTAAAAGACACTCCAAACTGGAAAGTGAAAACTTAAATTTTAAAAAAGGCATATTTTTATCATCTTAGCGGACATGAAAAAGAAACTTGCCTAACTGTGCTGCCATCATGAATCTAACAGAATCACAAAAGTTGTGAATTATACGTATAACTCGACGCGTTGAAAGGTCAAGGAGTAAAACATGGCCTCCTCCAGTTCCTATCCAGAGAGCAGTGTTCTTCTGAAGGCAGAGAGTTTTCACTCTTCCAGAATAAGACATTTTGTGCTTTGATTCCTTGTTTATTTTTACCATTATCTCCCTAGAAACCAAAAAGAAAGTATGCATTAATAATTTCATCAGCAAGTAGGACAGAGATTTCTGTATATATCTTTCTATCTGTATTTATAGCTATCTAGCTATTATATGTATATCTGTTAACTTTTTAAATTATGAATACATAGCTGGGCATGGTGGTGCACGCCTATAATCCAAGCAGCTCAGAGGCTAAGGCAGAAGGACTGCAAGTTCAAAGCCAGCTTCAGCAACTCAGTGAGGCCCTAAGCAACTTAGTGAGATACTGTCTCAAAATAAAAAAAAATAAAAAGGACTTGGGATATGGCTCAGTGGTTCAGCACCCATGGGTTCAATCCCTGGAAATAAATAAATAAACAAACAAACAAACATAACAATACAAGTCATCCCTTGGTATCAAGGGGGATTGGTTCTGGGATTCCTCCAGGCTCATTGCAGCTACCAAAATCACAGGGACTCAACTTCCTTATGTAAAAATGACATAATATTTGCACATCTTCCTATATACTAAAATCACCTGAACTACTTACAATAACTAACACAATGCAAATGCTCTGCAACTGTTGTTATGCTCTATTGTTTAAAGAATCATGGCAAGAAAAGTCTGTACATGTCCATAACAGACACAAATGTCGTAGGCCTAACTACATGTCTGAACCTAAGTTGGTTCACTCTGTGTGTGTGCAGAACCCAAGATTGTGGGGGACAGACTGTGTACATTATGCATCATTAAAGTCGTACAAAACTAATTTAGTTAAATACAGAATACCAACAAGCACATTTCTCTGTTTAAAGCATAAGTTATCAAGGATGACAAAACAATAGCACCTCAACTTGAAGAAATCCTGAAACGGATAAGATGAATAGTATTTTATAAATACTGAACTATCTAATCCAGTAAGAACAGAATAAATTTGCCCATAATAAGTAAAGAATAGCTTCAAGAATGCTCTCAAAGAGCCTCAAAGTTAAAAGGAAAATAAATGTATGCTCATTTACACATAAAAAAATACCAACACAAACCAGTTAATTTTTTGTTCTGAGCCAAAGAATAGTCTGATTCATAACAGAAATAAAGTGTCTAGGAATTTAAAAATACTAAGAATTTTGAAACTTCAGGACCTTTACCAAGTGGAACTGTTTCCTCTTCTGAACTAAAGTCTCCTCACAATCCAGACAAAAGCACTGTAAAGATGATGCTGAGAAAGTGAACTGTGTGGTCTCATTTATGGATCTAACATGGAACCTAAAATGTTTTCAGATGGTAGCAAATTCATACAATAAAATCAAACAAAAATATTACACAACTAGGAAATAGGTTTGGCAATGGTCCTCTTCCTCGGCACTGGCACACAACCATTCCTGACGACCAGTCTGAGCTCTGTCTCTCACAGATATCAGGCCACCATGCCTGCCATTCTGGGTCTTGATCTTCTCCTCACTTAGTGTACTATGAGCTTGTAGGTTTATCCCCTTGTTTTTCTATTATTTTGTGACCTTTTTCTTGACAGTACAGCATCTTTGAGCAAATTGTTTAATTATCAGCAGTCACGTTTGGCACTGTGACAATGCTGGATGTACAGCCAGTAGTGAATCCAGTATGGTCACTTTTAAAAATAAGTAATTTCATTAGAGAATATTCTTTGCAATACCATATATTATGTTCCTATTCTTTATTTTCCCAAAGTGACATTTATAGGTTATCAAAAAACAGTGTTGACAACCATTCACAATTTTGCTTCTGCGTTTTCAAAATTGTTCTATCTAGAGGAGAAAGAAGAAAGATAAGCATAGCTCCTTTTTCTGTACAGCCTGAAGCGTAGAGACAGATCTGATAAGCAGAAAATAACCACAGAGCTTACTTTAAAAAGTGCACACAGTCTATGAGTTCACAGAGCTTTTCAGTTTTCTTATCCCACACTTCCACAACAGGGCTATTTTTCTTAGCAATATAGAGAGCCGTGTCTACTGCCACTGCTATGATGTTGGAATCTCCGAAAGCTGCATAAGAAAAACTAGAGAAAAAAAGAATGTCAAAAAGGAAATAATACCACCTCATGTTAGTTCCTAAGGCATGTAAAGTTAACACAATTTTCAAAATAAGCTAGATCATTGCCTTTATTTCATATTCTTCCCAATCATCCTGAATTGAATATTGGAAAATTAGAGCTGGACATTTATACTTAGGGTTATAAAACATAAGAGTTGAAATAAATTTAGTGGTGTATCTTTGAGTGCTAAAAAGGAAAGGCATTCTTGTAGAAACATAAGTTAATCAAGTTATAAGAAAAGAATCCATATCATCCAAACACAAATAAAATGTAAATTGTTTACCATTTCTCTCCTTTGAAAATGATGGAAAGAGAGAAGCACTTTTGCATAACTCTCAGCCAACCTAAGACCCTGTACACTGGCATTGCACATATTTCACAAACAGACTGGCGAGCATGAGCCCATCTGCAGGACAAGATCCCAGGGAGCCTCTGAGGCTTAACCTAAATGTCAGCTCTTCTGGAATGCTCCCTGACCCATCAACATAAAGCAACCATTCCTTTCCACTTTAATATTCCCCTTTAATTCACCTTTAATATTCCTCTTAAAAGTTCTAGATAAGCACAGCTACTAATCAAACATAACATTTTAGCTGGGCGTAGTGGTACACACCTGTAATCCTAGCACTCAGCTGATAGTAGAAGAACATGAATTTGACCCCAGTCTACACAACTCAGCAGGACCCTATCTCATAACAAAAACAGCAAGCAAACAAAATATATATACATAGCGATGTATATTTACGAGAGTGTCCCTCACACTAGACTATGAGTGCAATTTCCTAAGGATAGCATCAAGTCTCTTCCCCATACCCACAACCTAGTAAAGCATTATCCTAGGCAAGTACCTCCGGTGTACCAGGCAATTTGTTAATTGTTCTGTCCGTATAACAGACAGAAGGATGGATTGATGAAAAGTGGACGAACAGAATGAAACTTCAGGAGCTAAACCACTCTTCAACCAAGTGGAACTATAAGCTCTTCACTAACAAAATAAATGAATTGCCAGAAAAAAAGAGAAAACAGTTAAAATTGCAATTGAATCACAGAGACAGTGTGAAAACACAACAGGATGACAACAATGACTAATGTATCCTAGTGTACAAATATTTTCTCCACTTTTTTTTATTTTACCAAAGGAGATGAAAATATGATATGTTGTCAGAAAGCTGCTATATTTTAAGTAATTTCTTTTGGGGCATAAGCTATATTTAATGGCAGATAGTTCCAATGAACGCAAAGTTTTACAGAGAACTTTAGAATTTACAAAATATTTCTGTGTGATCTTGTTTGATACTTAACAAAAAATTTTACATGATAAATCTCAGTGCATATAATTATAGGTGGAAAAAGCTTACAAATTCTAAAGACTTTTCTTAAGGCTATATGATTAACACATTGCAGACCAAGGACTGAAAGAAAATTCTCTGGAAGTTTTCTGGCTCCGGACAGACTTCTTTAACTACCCAGTATTCCTCAGTTGGGGTATGCTGGTCAGAAGGCAGCTCTGACTTGTGAAATGATGTCTTTTTATTGAGGAAGAGTCATGGCAATAGGAGACGCATTTTTAGAAGACAGCAATGGTTTCAAGCGTTTATACTGGACATAATCTCTTTTTAAAGATTATTATCTTTGGGGCTGGAGCGGTGGCTCAGCGGTTTTGGCGCTTGCCTGGCAAGCACAAGGACCTGGGTTCAAACCCCAGCACCACGTACACAACTAAGTGTTGGAGCAACTAAGGCCATGTGAAAAACTAAATAAAGTTGTTTCTCTCTTTCTCTGTCTCTCTCACTGTCCCTCTTTCTTTAAAAAAAAAAAAAAGATTATTATCTTTGAGAGCCTGATATTAATGGATGACCTCTAGTAAGGCATCTATATTCCAAATCACATGCAATTTTAAGGGGCTGATGGATACCCATGATCCCATAATCTGCTTTATGAAATGAAACAACTGCAAGGTTTTCAGGCTTGTACAATTGGGTTAAAATGAAAATGATGTAACAGGAATGCAAGCATCCCAACATTTACCACATGCTAATAATCAAATCTGTGAAGACAAAACAATTAAAATCCTCACACACCAGGGCTTATATTGCAGTGTATCCTAACCCTAACTGTGTTTGACCCTGAATCATCTGAACACTGGAAAAGCAAAGCAGCACTGAAACCGGCTCCCATTCTCAGCTTAATTGCTGTGATACTGTATTACAGGAGAAGAGATGTCTCCGGAGAAGGGTCCAAGGAGTTCCCAGAGGAGAGCGGGACCTCAACTCAGGACCAGCGGGGTCCTTGGCACATGTGATGGAAAAGAATTTCAGCACAAGCCAGACAGAGGCATAGACAGAGGTTTATTTAGGAAGGCAGATAAACATTCAAGGTAGATTGCAGCTGTCTCAAGAGAGAGAAGCTGTCCTTACTTCGTGCAATATTTATAAAAGGACTGGGGATGGATCCAGGATGGAGTTGTACAGTTTCATTCCAGTTCCTCTGTGCCTGTGTATTTCTTCAGTTTACAAGGGCAAGGGCCAAGGACACAGCCCAGGGGCACAGGCCAAAAGCTCCCAGATCAATGGCATTGCTCAAGATTTACAAACTACCTTTCTCGCATCTCAAAGGATTGAGGGTGTTTTCCCCAAGTTTCAGGATTTCCCTCTCTTTATCCTAAATCCCTGTCTCAATTGGTCTGAGGTGGTGCCCAGGCACAAGATGCTCTTCAGCTACGCTGTGGTTTCTAAGACACAGCCAATGTTAAGAACCAGCAGGTCTAGTGGTACTAAGAAACTGGTTTTTTAATGCTATTATAAAAATATGACAGCTGCTGTGAAACACAACAACAGATGCAATGGAAGAACCAATGGAAGGCACCTGACAGGTGGGATCTGGAAGAGCCACTTAGAGGAAGCAGCGTTTGGACTAAAATAGCCTGGGGGCTTAACAATTATCCAAACAAAGAGAAAACCATACTCAAAGACTGGAGGTAAAAGGTAGAAGCCTGGATTTGAGAAATGGAGCCCGGTAGGCTACCTTAAGGAATTTGGGCTTCATGCAAAGGACAATGAGATGTCACTGAAGAATTTTAAAGAAAATTGGATAGAAACTGCTATTGTTGCCATGACCATAGATGATGGATGATAGTCTGGTCCATGGTAGCAGCAGAAGGGACAATTACAATTCAGAGACTCAAGTGAATAATAGGAGCAAAGTGGTCAAGGATTAATCCCAAATTTCAATCTTGGGCAACTATAAAGGGATATTGGAAACTAGAATAGGTCCTGAAGTAGGAATCTGTGACCAAAAGCTAACAACAATCACAGTAACAGTTAACATTTATTCAGAGCTTACCAGGTACTCAGCATTACATTAAGTTCCTTATCTTAATTTCCATAATTAGTCTCTCAAACACCCCTTCAAATGAGTGTATTATGATCTTCAAGTAAGAGAGAGATGAAGATTTGAAAGGTTCTTGCCCAATTTCACAAAACCAATAAAGGACAAAGCCAATATTTAAACTATAATTTATGCTCTTGCCTGCCACCCATCCTACAATGCTGATCACCAAGGAACATAGTAAGGAGAGGCAAAGAGATCAGGTTAAATTACAATTTGAAAATTGGAACAATAAATCAGAACGAGGTTCAAAAGGAGTCAAGGGTCAAATGGCTTCACTCATCTGCAGAGGCTGGAGCTAAACCCAGGCCTGGGTGAAAGGTAGTCAAACTCATGAATTAGACCCAGCAAAGGTGAAGCAACACATAATCTAGGGCAACCATAGATATATAGTGGGAGGGGAGGGGGCAGGGAGGAGGGGAGAGGAAGGGAGAAGAGGGAGGGATCTAGGGAGACAAGCAACAATGTAGCATACTCTTTACCACACTGGGAATCCAAAAAGTACTTATGCAATCATTGAATTCTGAAAAATTCACAGCCTAAGCATTTATATTGTTTGTAGAGGTGAAATGTAGAAGATTCAAGAGATGAGGTTTGTGCTATGTGGGGGAAACATTGGTTTAAGAATATATGAATATCATATTGTTACTTTATATGCATTTATGATGTACAATAACTCAATAATTTTTTTTAAAAAGTGATTAAACAAGTTGATTTTTAAAATGCTTCTCTGCTTTCTGGAATATTCTATAATGTGTGTTTATTTTTATAATAGACAAATAACACATTTTAAAATAGGTTCATTTAAAACAGATTCATAACATTGATATGATTATAAAAAATGGTAAATTAGTTGTATAGAAAGAAAATAACTCACAGCTGACTTGTCTTTGTGTCAATGAGTTTCTGAACAGTGAAATCATTAGAAAAAGAGAAAACCTTTGTGCCACATCCTCCCCACATGATGTTCTTTTCAGCTGAATTCATGGATTCACTCAAACACATCAGTGGAGTGCTGACATTTCCTATATTTAGTGTCTTCAAAGGAGCAGCTCCTTTACACTTTGACAAAAAAGAGAAAACACATTCAGCATATTGAGTGTCTATGGAATGATACACTACAAAACGATTGCTTTCTGAAACTACTTCCCCCTTTAAATGATGGGAGACATTAAAATAAACATTCAGATATACTTTTCAATATAAATCGTATTAAACATACAAAATAGGACTCATTAACATCATGTTCAAACTATTATCCTTATAGCCAATCTTCTTACTTAATAAACAATTGTATGAGAATTAGCCTAGGGATTACATCTTCCTTCTGTGTCTCTCTTTAGATAATAAGGCTTTGGAATCAAGGAATATGAGGGGGTAGAAGTTGAGCAAAGGGATGGATCCATAGATGAATGGATAGATGAAGGAATAAATGCTTTAATGAATAAATAAAAATCTGAAGATCATAAAGTTAAATGATTTCCTCAGTGCTGAAGGAAGTTAATGGCAAGCCAGATTTGCTCTCTCTCCCTACCCCCAACCACTGTGTGTATGTGTGTGTGTGTGTGTGTGTGTGTGTGTGTGGTTCTTAGGTCTGAACCCAGGGCTTTTGCATGTTTGCATGTTAAGAATACACTCCAGGGCTGGAGCTGCTGTTCCGCAGTTAAAGAGCTTGCCTGGCATGCACAAGGACCTGAGTTCGAACCCCAGCACCATGTACAAAACTAAATATCAGAGAAACAAATGCCAAATGAAAATATAAATAAAATTGATTCTCTCTTTCTCTCTCTCATTCTCTCCCTCTTAAAAAAAAAAAAAAAAAAAGCAAGCAAGCTATGCCTCTGAGTCAAAAGCCAGATTTAAAACTTAAGTAGGGGCTGGAGCGGTGGCTCGGTGGTTACGGTGCTTGCCCGGCATGCGCAAGTACACAGGTTCAAACCCCAGCAACCCACGTACACAACTAAGTGTCGGGGCAATGGAGGCCATGTGAAAAACTCAATAAAAATTGATTGATTCTCTCTGTCTCTCTCTCTCTCACTGTACTTCTCTCTTTAAAAAAAAAAAAAACAACTTAAGTATTCTTTGTCTTTTTCCACAATATATTTATAAGGGATTATCTACTTCACTCATACAAATTTAATTACTACCATTCCTAACATTACAAATCCAGTCTTATCTATCATGTTATCCTCAGTTCATTCATTAAAACACATACAATCAGCAAGTGTTTCAGGGACTCTACTGTGTTAAAGATTTTATGAAGAAATAAAAAAGACAAAAAGCAGAATTTAACAATCTTTGTTTTCAAGGAGCTTTGTAGTAGAGAGATGGGATGCATAAAACAAAGGGTTTAAAAATTTTTGATGTAGAGTGCATTCAACATTTACCTTAACAGTCTTATCTTCAAAAATCACCAAATTGCCATCAGCAGTTCCCACCAGAAGAAAATTTTTTTGCTTGCTAAAAGGAAAAATATCAAAGTTGTTACAAAAAATTTATATTGACTCAGAGGCCCTTAAAGTTCTCCCCAACTAGACTAAACTTTAGGCAGACTTCTTGCTAACTATAGACTTTTGTCCTCCATTTTCCTGAGCATTCACTTTAGAAAATTTGATATTATCAATTCTTTCTCTACCCCTTTGAGATATAAATCCCAATCTCCAGCCAAAGACTTGGGAGCCATCCCTTTGACATGTAATCCAGAGAGATGGCCTCTGCATTTCCCAATTTCCCAGTCCCTGGGACTGTAGGGGACTACTTGCAGTAAGGGAGCATTAGCTAAGGCTAACCTTAACAACCACCCACAATGTCCTCCAATACTTTTCCACAACTGTGGCTCAGCCCTGTGCTTAAAAGTCTTTTGTTTCAGTGGAGCTGAGTTCAATCTCTCTCCCCTATTGTGATTACCTTAAATCAAGTCTACCTTGCCTGATTAACCATCCAGGGACATATTTATTTAACAATGTCCAAATAGTTTCACTTCAAAATGACCAGTGGAGTTTATTTTTCAGGTACCATAAACCTGGGTTTCACATTTTTCTGATACCTTTCTTCCAGTCCTGACTTAACCAGAGAAGCACAATCTTATTGGCTCCTGAAAATTGTGCTGCCCTAAATGTTATAGCAGCCAACCTATGACTTAGACCTGAAATTCTGCTAGTTAGATAAATTTCTTTGGAATAACATCCCTGTAAATAAGGGTTTAGCCATTTTTACCTATTAACAGCTTATTGATTTATTAGATTCTTTTCCAATTTGGTGGTTACATAACTGGTATATGTAAGCCTGGCACATAATAGGCTAACACAGAAAGAATGAATGAAAATTCATCTTCCAAGAGGCCCTACAAAGGTATGTCAACATGTCAGGTGCAGTGGCACACACTTGTAATCACAGTGACTTGGGTGGCTGAAGCAGGAGGATTGCAAGTTTGAGGCAAGCCTCAGCAATTTAGCAAGGTCCTAAGAAGTTTAGTGAAGTCTTGTCTCAAAATGAAAAATAAAAAGGACTGAGGATGTGGTATAGTGGTAGAGAATCCCTGGATTCCATTCCCAATACCAAAACAAAACAAAAACAAACAAACAAACAAAAAAATCATGTTAACATGGGGAGAAGTAGAGATAGAACCACAACTGAGGTAACAGTGTGATGAAAGGGTTGGCTTAATTTATGACAGCATCAGCTAACTCTATGTGTAGAAAAGTACTACAACTACCATTGTGGCCCAATCACTTTTAATACATGCAAACCAATGAAAAGAGGTTAAAAATTAGCTATCTTTGGTGAGAGAGTAACAACTTACATAAAATTAAGTAATCCAAAAGGTACATAATTTCCCTTCGATTAAACTGACAACTGTACGTACCTTTGCTTGGAAAAGGAATTGCAATACAAACATGTAACAGCATCAGTCATCTTCTCAAGCATATGTCTCCTTGTTCCATCTTCAGTATCAATGACCAGGAGAGTACCAGCCTGGGTCCCACACACGATCCAGCTTTCCCTTTCAGCAGGAAGATGCACCAGCGCCAAGCACAGTATCCTACTATCAGTTACTTCCTGTGAACAGAAGAAAATACTCTTTATAGGACTTGGCTTTAAGTTATAAGAACTTTTACAGGACCAAAAAAATGTTGGCATCAACCTACTTTATTTCTGTGCATTTGCTTTTAAAAATGATGCCAATTTTATTCAATTTCAAATGATATTTGAGTTAACTGACATTTTTGCCTACCTAGGATGCAAATGAAACCAAAATTTGAAATTGTTTCAGTGTTGGGTGCTGATGAAAGGGTTGGCTTAATTTATGACAGCATCAGCTAACTCTATGTGTAGAAAAGTACTACAACTACCATTGTGGCCCAATCACTTTTAATACATGCTCAGTGGTTACAGCGCTTGCCCGGCACGTGCAAGTACACAGGTTCAAACCCCAGCACCCATGTACACAACTAAGTATCAGAGCAATGAAAGCCATGTGAAAAACTCAATAAAAGTTGATTCTCTCTGTCTCTCTCTCTCTCTCCCTCTCTCTCTCTCACTGTCCTTTAAAAAAAAAAGAAAAAGAAATTGTTTCAGTGTTGATTCTCATTCTAGCAAATCCGTATGAGAATATCGCTCAACCTTAAGCATGATTTTAGGCACAACATTTACTTCAAGGAATCAGTCAAAATATTAGGTTATGTTTTAAGCCTACAAATTTATCTATTCACCAATGTGACTTATTGATTGTCCTGGAGGTGCACGCCCAGCTCTCTGCTGGCCATCAGCTCGCACCTGCCCTCTTCACCAGAGTGCCCACAGCTGATGGGCACAGGCTGGTCCAAGCAAGGCCTGGAGGTTCCACCACATCCCCCCTCTAGGAAGATGGCAGCCAATGACTGGCTGACATGCAAGAATGAAATATTGGCCCCTTGCTGGGTGGCAGGAGCATTCTGTGGTGCTGTTCTCACTCCCAACTTCCTAGTGGATAGAAGCTAAGACTCAGCTTCCTCAGAAACCAGTTGTGCAGCGCTTCCTCCCCTTTCCCTTCTGGTTCCTCAACTTCCTTCCAAGCTTCTCTATCCTTAAGTCACTTGCACAAGATTACCTGTCTCAGGCTGTTTTTGGAGATCCGATCCAAAACACATATATACTGTAGTTTTAAAACAAAACAGACTAATTTCATGTGAATACTCATTTCTAACGGCAGGTTTATTAATATACCTACATTGGCTCTTATTTAATTTTTTCCAAAATAATTTTAATTGGTATATGCTTCAAATTATATTAAAGAAATGTTCTAAAAGACTTGTAATTTAAAAAGTATTCAGATTTACCTCAGAAGTGAGTCCTTCAGCATTTAGGTCAAGGAACAAGAGCTGACCTCTGTCAGTGTGCCCACAGCCAAACCAAATGCGAGCATTCTTACTGTTAGGATTTGTAGCAACCATGCATTCAACAATAATGTTTTGGGGTATTAAAATATGTCTCATCAGACAGATTAAATCAGCTGAATTCAAAATGTCAAAGACCTGAGAAAATTTTAAAATAACAAACAACATATGTCAAATTATCACTTTCCTCTTTAAAGATCAAATATAGAACTAAATGTTACAGTTCTATCAAGCAAAACCTAAGCACGTTAAATTGTGATCCACTCAGATCATAAAGATTAACAATCCAGGACTGAAGTGGTGGCTCAGCAATTGGAGCACTTGCCTGGTGTGTATGAGGACCCAGGTTCGAACCCCAGCACCACACACACAATTAAGTGTCTGAGAAACAAAAGCCAGATGAAAAACTAAATAAAGTTGATTCTTTCTCACTCTCTCCCTCTCTTTCTTAAAAAAAAAAAAAAAAAGATTAACCATCCAAACTACAGATAAAATCACATTGAAACACATGTAGCTTTAAACTATGAATGATATATCTTCTTTTGGATATTTGGCATTTTTAATTTGAAAAGAACAGCTTAAATGTGTCAACTAAACAGAATTTTATCAAGAATTATTCTTTACTCAATTCAATATTGCAGAGCCACATCTCAGTACAAAATTTAGAAAACATCTCTAGATGTGTTTTTGTGTTTTCCTCCAAGCACTATGTAACAGAAGAGACAGCGTGAGCATAGAAAACAGAAACAGAAGCCAGGCCACGGACCAGAGCCATGCCCTAGCCTCCTACCTGCCACTATGGAGACCCCAGAAAGCTCCGTATTCTCCTCTTGCTTCATCTTAGATGATGAATTTATCCATCCTATTACATATTGTACTTAAAATAGCTAAGTGTAAGTTTTTCAATATTGTAACTTTTAAAACTTAAGGTTGCTATGTATTCTATAAGATATAAATGAAGTATAATCAAAATGGAAAGACGAAAAGGAAAACTACAATTGTTATGGAAATTTTCAGTGTGGTAAAATGAAAAATAAATATAAAAACTCCATGTGACTAACACCTAGTCTAAAAAACATGTAAGCCAAGTAGCTGAGATAATTATGTAAAGTTTGATAAGGTCAGTGTATTTGTGCTGAGCAATTTTTCATCAGGAAATTTAAAGCCAAACAAAACTTTTTTCAATGAATATAATATAAAATCAGGGGATCACAACATAAAGACAACCCTTATTTTGATCTGTTAAAATCTGCATCATTTTAAAACATAGCAAGAGTCCTCTTTTAGATAAGTGGGTAGAAAAGATTACTTTAGCAAAACTTCCAACAACAACAAAAAAAAATTTTAAATGTTGAATTAATTCTAAAAATGCATCTGAAATGTTGAAGATCTGACACCATAAGGAATTACCAGACAAAAATGGTAGTGAGAGACAAACCAGAGAGGTTAGTTGAATCTTAAAGCCAGATCTGAGCTGAAGGCATTTGTCTGCTGAAACAAACTGATAGGTATACCCTTTTAGATACCTTTCTGGGCCCAGGGAGAGAAGTTCAAGTTTAGCGCTTGTCCAAGGCAGAGAATCTTAATGCAAGGTCCTGTGCCCATGCAGCTGGGACCTCAAAGGACTGCACATTCCGAACCAGAAATAAAGAGGTCCACAATCCCACCATCACTAGTCTACAAGGAAGGTGGCTTAGGTTTCTTTGCATAGTTACGCAGAGAAAGGTAGGGCAGGAAAGGAGCCTGAAAAATTACTACTCACAAGCTTTCTCTCAAAAATAATCACAGATCAGATTCAAATCACCTAAGTGCTTAAAAACAAAACAAAATGAACAAAAAATTGACTCAATTGAGTTTAGAGCTATTTATAGCAAGAAAATCCAGCAAAGGTATGGAAGATCTACATAAGTAAGTTGACCCAGTGAAGAAAAGGTAGTCCATTTTTGATACATTTGAAAATGATCATGTCAAATTTATAACAAAGAAAGGAGAAAAAAACTAATAAATGAAGCTGGAAATATTGGTTTTCCAATCACGTAGAGGCATAAGGGGGCATCTGGGGTATTGTCAATATTTTTTGTGTGTACCAGGATTATACGTATAAATGCATATAATATTCTGCACAAAATATTAACATTTTTGACTATAAGAACACCTGGGCAGAAGTAGGCCTTTCTTGAGGATTTTCTTTCAAACACTTTTTAATTAACTTTTCAACCATAGGCCATGGTGCACAACCATATTCTTTAACTGGATCTGAAACATGAAAAAAAATATCATTCTATTACCCTAAACAAATTAAAAGTTATTTATTTCTTCTCAAAGTATATGAGAAGTACAGACATTGCAAAAGACAACACTGATCTCCATAATCCTATATTTAATGAGAAATTATTTATCACAAATTAAAGCGAATTTTATAACTTGGTTTCCACTAAACACATAAATACAGATATTTTGACTTTTATGGTATAAAAAGAGGCACAAGTACTAAATGAACAAAGTAAGAGACTTCTATTCCAACTTGCATTTAAAATAGATTTTGAAAGCACTTTTGCTCATATGCTAATTAGGCTTCTATGGAAATATTTATTTTAATAATCAAGTAAGAAAACATCTAATTTTCACATCACCACAGCTGGTTGGTATACATTTGTTTTTATAAGAGGAGCATCCTGAATACTGTCCCTGGGAATCTAACTGCTAAAATAAGGGCGATAACAGAGCTGGCATTTCAAGTTTATTAAAGTAACATATTTCCTTTACCAGGATTATTAAAGATCCCCTAAAAGGAATAGTTAATGCTATATTCCTTGTTGCTGTCCCATAGTGTATACTCAGAAGATATTCCTTTTTTAAATTTTATTGAAGAGTTGTGTTGTTGTGCAATCATAAATGCATACGTAGTAACAATATGATATGCCTTGATCCTAATCAGAATCACCCCCACATCACCCACACCACAGCCTCTTAACTTTTCTATATCTCCCCCTTAAACAGATATAAATGTCTGTATACATATATATATATACGTATATATATGTGTGCCTGCATACACACATATATACGTACATATATGTGTGTGTATATATATATACATATGTGTGTGTGTGTGTGTGTGTATGATTGTGCATTTTCCAGAATTAAATGATTGCATAAGTATTTTTTGGCTTCACAGGAAATGAGTAAGCTACATTTTTTATTCTCTCCCTCACAGATTCCTCTATAACATCCCTCCCTTGCTCCCCTTCCTCCACCATCCCATATCTATGGTTCCCCTAGATTATGTGTTGCTTCAACTTTGGTGGGTCTAGTGCATGAGCTTGACCATTCACCCAAGCCTGGGTTTTGCTCCAGCCCCCACAAATGAGGGAAAACATTTGACCCTTGAATCTGTGGGTTTGGCTAATTTCGCTCAGCATAATTTATTCCATTGCCATCCATTTACCTTCAAATGCTGTAATATTGTTGTTTCTAATAGCTGAGAAGATATTCTCAAATGAGAAGGAAAGCAGAATATAAGAGAATAGCTAAATAAATTTAAAAGGATACTTTGTAGTGGGAACAAAATGACAATCAAGGAATGAAAGACAAGGTCCTAGAATGTCTTGAAAGAATGAGACAGCCATTCAGAATGATGGCTGTCAGAATGAGTAGTAAATACTCATTTACTACTTCTTGTTAATATTTATTAATAAATTTATTATTATTAATAATTCAAGCTTTCCTTCCTACATATAAACTATTTTGATCCAAGTAAATGGAAACATCATGAGCTGATGGGCACATAGTAAGTAACTCTTGATGAGAATTAGAAGCCACCAAATCAAGTTCTAAAAGCAATTTTCCTTTCCTATATATTCTAAATACAATACTAGATACACCAATATTCACTTGGGATTTTTTTGACCTAAAACTTCTAACTTTTTCATGTGATTTTTATTAATGTGTCATTGGATTTTAAAATGTCCATACATTAAACAAAAATCCTCAGCTATGAAATGAATTCAGTATACAACTACTTAGAAATGAAGTGACTAATGTTAAGGAAAAATCCTTATTTTATTTATTTTTTATTCAGAAATTTATTTGTTGAACAA